>CAJRST010039999.1:6075402-6091999 GCA_907169785.1 Menidia menidia
TCTTTTATCTGACAAATTACTTTACCAAAGAAACCTGGTATGATTTCATAATTCAAGCATGCTGTTGATTCAGGCCAGATAACATAAATTTCGAGCCTTAAAAGTTTATGTCTCGTCAGTTGCCTGTAGAACATGACTTGCAGGTGGAAATGAACTGTTTACTCCAGCACTGGAGTCTTTAACTAGATGTGGCCTAGACACAGAGGAGTGGCATGGGAGAACTAGGGCTGAACACTGAGTGGATATCAAGCTTTATGGAGCTGCTAATGTGGCACAGGGGAGATCTGACGAAGCAGGCAACTGCTGCTATGTTTGCTCAGACTGCCAGTAATGATGATATAGAGGTCTCAGATGGGGTTTCTTCTGAAGCAATACAAAGTTCTCTCCGCATTTATCCTAATACTATAAGAATTTGCTAATAAAACATGTTATGAACATGCTTCCTAGTGAAGGTGTGGAATTTGGAGAACACTGACAAATATCAAACGGAAATAATGTGATATGTTATTTAGGTGAGGGGACACAAGGTAAAGGATTTTAAGAAGATGCATTGGAAAGGTAGTTCACCTTCAACTCATGGAGCCCCCTCAGCAGCCTGGGCACGTTTATAATGGTTATCATAATGAGTCCCATGTCCTCAGAAAGAAGATATCAGAATGGATAGATGATTGGAAAAGAATTGTAATAAGCATAACAATCTGGAAAAAAAACTATGTGGATTTTTTAAAAACTTACTTTGCTTTTTAAAGTCAAGCTAAAACGTAAGACTCCTTTGTTTGTATGGCTGGAGGGAAACTCAGCATATTTGCCAACCTTATGACAAACCATTTGTACTTTTTCTGCAATAGACCTCTTAAATTTGTCAAGGCCCAATAACTACCTATTATTATACTTAGCAGAAAATATTGTGCGGTGCTGAAAGCTTTGTAGAGTTGCCATAGAGTACTTCTAACTACTGGCCTTTCATGGACAGATGTCTAATTCCAGCTAAACCAAAAAGCAGTCATTTTCAATAAAGATTAAACTAAATGGATAAAGGCGTGTATATTTGACTATTTTTGGGTTCGCTCAAGAATAGCTGAGTCTTGGAAGTCTTTTACAAAACAATCTAATCCACTGGAATAGAATGATGTCACTGCGTGTTACAGGAGGCCCACATCATCATCTGCCAGTTAATTAATTTAGCAGAGCCAATGGAATTCCAGTATAATTAATCAGATGTCACTGGGATATTCTGTCCCTTACCCTAAATTTTAAGGATAATTACCCCAAAAAAGCCATTAATTTCTCTGCAGAGACTTTACTTTTAAATATGTACTTTTAAGGAATGTTAAGGCATGTTAACAGAACACAAGTGATAGATTCACATGGATGCTGACAAATCAGTGTGGTGTGCAGGTATGTCTGCATATGAACTCTATCACGATGAGTATCACAAAGTTTTAGGTCAGAACCATGTATTTTCAGTATACTGCATTTGTAATTACAAAAAGGATAGTCGTTTTTAAAGCATTTTAGATAGTATTTCAGAAGACATTATGGAAGGGAGAAGAAATTTGAATTTTTATCATCAATGCTTTTTTTTTTACACGTTAACTGCGAAAACAATTTGTAACCAACCATGGTTACACCTGAAAAATGTACCGGCCGACCCAGAACAACCTAGTGACAAAAAGATGCTATTCCGCCAGAAAATAGAAAAACACACAACAAAAGTAATAGAAGATAAATGGGAAAGAACAGGAGTTGATATTTTTGACTATACCAATGAGAAAAAAAATTAGATTTACTGGAAAAGCCAAACAAACCACCACTAACGCCTAAACTGAAGATTACACTCGGAAAAGAGGAACTGCCATGGACAGCGAATGATTGGATAAAATGTATTATTAGTTAAGAATCAATAATCTGCATTATGCAAGGAGATCAAGCAGAAGCGTCTTATTCGATGCCGATTCAATTAAAAATAGGGGAAATCACTGTGTATGAATGCTGGTATGGGCTCGATGTCAGGTAGAGGACCAGAGCAGATAGCAGCAATCTCTTTGTTTTATTTTTAACGTGGTGTGATTCTCATGGGCTTGTGTTGTATCAAAAGGTCCACGGCTTTCATTGCTTAAAACTAATCTTGTGGCCCAAAGGAAAGCAAGAAACCACAGCTGTGTTAAAAAAGAAATCCAGGAACTGAGCTGAATACTGAGATTCTTGTCAACTCTGCTCCCTACAACTAATAAACAGACTGAAAGATCTTTCAGGTGCATCTGCAAAGGCTGAAGTGAGAGAACAAGAGAGGAGAGACGAGAGAACAGCATGAAACAGCGTGCAAAGTGAAATGTGACAAAAGGAAATTGCAGGAAAGGCAGGTAGTCACTTAAATTCACCCTATTTTCTGAAGTTGAAATTCAGCTATCACTAGATTGTATTAATGCTTGTTGGAGTCTGTGTTGTCCATTAGATTTTTATCTCCAACATTACTGGCACAATGGTGTCATAAGTCATTTATGCAGTCATATAAGCAGAGGCTTATGTGACTTATTACCTGTTTCAGTAACAAAATGTAATCGCTACTGCAATATGTTGAAATGGTAGGTACTGTGGTTATACAGACTGTGTATTTATACACATATTTTATACAGTCTTTACTACCTTTGACTTCCAGCTACTATCTGGAAGTGTTCCTTTTAATGCTGAATTTGATAAGGAAAAATACTGACTTACTTTTGACAATTAGTATGATCAAAGGTTCTGTGCAGTTCCAATTTGTAATATATACATCTTCAAAGATAGATTTTAAAGACAGTTTTGACTAATTGGCTCCCCTTAAAAGAAAAAAGAAAATATTTAGCAGCGCTGCTCAGTGTGACAAAGTCAAATGGCTCAATAGTCACACTTACGTTTATGATTTGTAACCATTCCAAGCTTGCAGATGCACCCAATGTTGGAAAAGCAGATTTAAAAAAGGGGGGGAATGTAGACATTTCTACATAAAGAAAAGGTCTGCTATGTATTACTATTTTCTTTACTTTTTTTATTGACTATTTTTTGTGTCTTTAAAAAAACCCAACTAACTCTATGACTGAATATAAAACACTCAATAGAACCATTCGTGTCAAGAACAGCTTTTTCTTTATTTCTCCATAAATTCAACGGAGGCTTGGACAAAAGGATGATTGTTGACACTTTTGCTGCAGGCTAAACAGAAAAGAGAAGAAAACCCTGCTTGGTTAAATTGTGACAGGACCTGTAATGACAAAGATATTTCAGACTATTTAAGATGACAAATAAGCTCCAGAGTAGATGACTTGTATGTAAGCCTGGTGCAGTCTGTCACTAACATTCCAAAATTGGATATTTGTAGATCAAGTAAAAGACTAAGCACTGTAAAGACACTTTCAGATCTATAACTATAATCACGATTCACCTGACAATGTTATGTTATATTTTTAGGCCAGTTGAGTCTGGCATTGGGAAGATGGAAAGAAAATAAGCTACAGTCAGGTGTTCAACTTTCATGTGCATTTCATGTGCAATTCTTTGAAAATAATTTACTCCTGGTTATTACAGGGCGATGGTAGATCCATTATCTACAGACTAGAGAAAGACAGATTTGTGGACAAAATTGATTGTGGTTACAAAGCAGCGAGAAAAACAGCGTAAATACTACAAAGCCTTTTTATGTGTTTGTCCTCACGTTTTGCCGTGCATGGAAAAAATCCAGCAAAAGAAGATGGAAAAAGAAAAAAATGTTGATTCTGTGATCCACCGTTTGGGAAAATAGTCAAATTTGTATAAACATGTGTCCCTCATACTCTTCCATTTGAAATGTGAACAGATTGAGGTAAAAAAGAAGAGGTAAAAAAAGAAGTGTAGAGAGCTTCTAACACAGTCTGAATAGGCAGACATGGTTCTGAGAAACGACATATCCAAAGCTTGCCTCGTCCTTGACTGAAAATTCTGCGTTTGCAGGTAGCATGGTATTAAAGCAACCCTCAAGATTGTATCAGCCGCTGCGACTGGCTCCTCTGTTCCCTCTTAGGAAAACTCTACCAGCTGCCTTGAGACTTTTTGAATCCACTGTGACACTGGTAGGTGTTCAGTCATTTTCATCTCCTGAACCCTCCCTTTCCCTGCCTCATGTAACCATTTTTTGTTTCTTATCTCATATGCATATTTTCAGGTATAGCATTGCATAAAGCTGAAAAATGTAAGATTACAGATTGTCAACAATTCACTCATTGACATTCGAAGCCTGTGATAGAGGTTGTGCTTATTCTACCATAACATGATTAATCTATAATGTTACCTCAGGCTGTGTATTTGGAGGAGAGAACCTTGCTTGTTCACCTCTGGTGCTGCAGACACCTATTGCTATTCCCTGCACATTACTACTTGACATGAATGGATTTTTAACCTGTCTCAGACTTAACCCTTTTCCAAATTAGTGCAGGGGCTTCTTAAAACCACATCCAGGGTCACATAGATGTACAGACCCCTCAGCCAAATCAGACCACCTGATTGCGGTTTCTAACTGCTCTCCTTCCAACATACGAAGGTCATTATTTCATAATAGATTAGAGCCTTGCTGCTGCTCTCAGTGCATTTCTTTCTTGTAATTCTAAAGCTATTAACAAAGTATATGTATGTTCGCTGCTCCAGTCAATAGACTAATTATGTTGACATATTGTACATTTGATTGCATTCTGCTGGCTCTGTCTTGTTTTTTCCATGGATCATAGACATGTTAGGTGAGTAAAGTAATTTAGCTCAGACTTTTCAAGCGGCATATATCAAGTCATGACTCTGTTCAAGGATAACGGCAAACAAAATGGCTCTGGTAAATAATTACCTACTTCTTATTGATTGAATAGAAAAGAGTAAAATGGAACTCTAACTTTGTACTCTAAGCTTGAGGCAGTGAATGCCAGGCATTACTATTACTGCTGCTGCAAATCAGGGAAATACACATTACATAGAAGCAAGCAACTACTATATTGTAAATCAGAATTACTTCACAGGTAGTCCGCACTGCCCCCAAGCCAAGTTGAAACAGGACCGTAAAATGAAAGTGAGACAATGCACTTTATAAGAAAAAACTACATTTTTTTTCAAAGATTTGGTAAAATTGTTGTAATAGCTTCTCTTCATTTAAATTCACTTTCTGTTCTTACTCCAGGAAGGAGGAGCAAAAGTCTGTCTTTCTGTTCCAGTCCATTACTCGGAGCCATAAACATTAACGACTCAGATTTGTGTGAAATTCCACCTTCACTGCTGAGAGCTGGTGTGACCTAACTGCCAAAGTCTCTGTGACATCACATGCTAGACTAATTTATGACACCCATGAATGTTAATGAGGAACCACACAATGGAAGCCAGTTGTATTCAAACACAATTCCAACACTTTAACTTGCAGATGTTTTTGGACCAGGCAGCAGCAAGTATGAACCAAAGGCACAATGAGACCATACACTTCCACTTCCATCTACTGGATCCAATTAAAAATAAGTCTTCTTTTCATTTCCATATAATATACAAAGGTCCACACTATACACATTAAGTCTTGTTTCATGCAAATGATAAATAAGAAGATATTTTTATCTTCAACACGACACTTGATGTAGAAATGCAGCCTCAACTCACCATGTTGTTTAAGTTTTGAAGCCCTTACCATCTCATGCTAGTGTGAGGCTGTGTTGGGTTATGGTTAGCATGATACACAGGCCTAAATGTGTACCATGTGAAATTAGCTCTAAACCAGCAGCAAAACCTTTATTTCGTGTTACATTGATTCCACATGCCAATCCACACAGTCATGAGCCTGCCATCAATGAATCTAGGGTATCATTTGCACTGTGTTTGGTGTCCCTTTAAATCTGAGACACTTGTTTTTCAGTTCATAATGGTGATCTTTGATGGGTTTTTGTGCATAAGGCATCTCCAATCAGAGCAGGCAGGTAGAAAAAAAAACATAAATTCACCATATAAAGTTAAATTGTGGCTTTTTAAACTTTGATGTTGATCCAGCATAATTTTGCTTCTTGGATCAGTGAAATTTAGAATAAGAAGGGATTTATTTCTTCTCTGTTGGAATTATTTTTTGAAGTCTTGTCGGATTTAAACCCAAATCTATTCATTCTAAGTGACTTGATATGATTATATATTCACATGTGTTTGGGGAGCAGTAATTAGGATCAAATGGCAGTGATTCATTCTCACATTAAGGTTCTGCCTTTAGCAGTTAATGTTCACTATCTGCTCACTATATTTATGAGTAGGAGAATGACACTAAATTGAAAGACTGCACACTTTCCAGTATTGAATGACAAACTATTACGAATGTTACCTACAAAGTATTCTGTCGTTAAGTATTTTAAACTTTTTAGCTCCATGTGAGCCATCCTGAAAATGGAGGATCTATCCACTTCAACATCTGTATTACCCACATGTGGCCATTAGGGGCAATGTTAGACATATAAAAAACTTTGTAGGCGTTTAACTCCATGCTAAACAAATAAAAAGCGAATAATGATCCTATAAAAAAAAAAATCGATTGCTCACAGCGAAACAAATCTCCAGTTAACAAACAAATGCAAAGAGCAGTGAGGCCATCTCTTCTGCTGGCGCCCCAGCTGTTCCACATACAGGAGGGAAGGCGCTGTCCACTGCTGCTGGTGCTGAAAGTTTCTGCTCTGTGCCTCTGACAGACTTAACCAAACAATTAAAAGATATCCCCGTTTTTACAGTCACGAGAAATATCCTTTAATTGTAAGATTATCCCTGTCAAGAAAGACGGTCACTGCCATCCCTGCTTGCTGAAGTCTGCTCAGGATGGGCGTTACGAGATGTACTGGCATCAGGAAGTTTCTTTGCATTATAACTTTTCCCCCAAAAATCGCCACTATACGCCACAGTTCCACAGATGTGACAGCTGTATTACAGGGGCGGAAAGCGGTGAATCAAACATGTCAAGCAGCAGGTTCAACCAAAGAGGCATTTGTTAGATCCTTTTTTTTCAAAATTGGAAGCCTTCTCTGTCAACTCCGACAGGCTGTCCCCCCTTTTCTGTCAGGCAGCGGGGTTTGTGTCACGCCTGTTTCTCATCCATCAGCTCCTGCCAAGGATTGCGGTGTGTAAATCCTTTTCTCTGCCACATCAGCTGCGCTCCGCCGCCGGAGTGGCGATATGCTGTTTTCCTCAATCACATCCCCGCATAAAACAGCAACTTGAAAAGTCAACTGATCGCACCACCATCGACTTCTCTTCATCTTTTCAGAAAAATCAGTGAGTCTTTCTATTTTTTTTTTTTGTTGCCTTGCGCTTGTCATGCCAGCTCACTTCACAATGAGACCTCTCCTGCTTTTACTCGGAATTAAATCCAACACAGATCTCGACGTCTTTCTCCACCAGGTCCAAAACATTTCTACCCGGGTTGTCTGGCCAGGGATCGAGTGAAGTCTCTGCAGTCACGTGATCGGGACAGGGCTAAATGGTGTGTTTTTTTTCTCTCTCCTTCTTGAGTGTGTATGTGAGCGTGATCTTTCCAAGTGTAGTTAAAGGGGTGTCCCTCCTCCGCATTTTTGCATGCTTTAGACGCCTGAGCGCAGGGAGAGAAGCGAGAGTGAGAGAGGTGTACTGGTCTCTCTCACCGGGCTACCTGTCTTTTCAGTCATATCACGGGTCCCATCGGTTCTCATCGTTCCTTTGAATCCAGCTTCCTGTGATCGACTTTGTGTTGGGCTTTTTTTCTTTTCTTTTCTTTTTTTTTTAGAAAAGAGGAGTAAAACTTGATCGCTTCAGTGAGATTTCACGCTGGTCTAATCTGCCAGGACGAGGATAGTAGCTCTGTTTTCTTTTCCTGGGTTTTGATTATTTTCTCTCCTTTATCTTTTTTTCCCTTGGCTCCACCGTTTGGACAGAATACGACAACCGAGCTGGGCTTGGATGAGCCGCCTCATTGAAATCCCGAGATGGAGTTGCTGCTGATCTGCCTTTCCTTGTGGATATTGCAGTGCAATTTGGCCAAAGCGGACTCAATCATACACATTGGTAAGGTTCCGCTAAAACATGTTGTTAGACAAGTGAAAAGGGCGCTGGAATAAAGCTCAGCCATCTCATACTGCCTTAATCACAAGATGCTGGCGAGAGGGTGGGATAAATTATCTATTCAGCCTGCATACTGTGTTTAACAACACTTTGACTCACAAACGAGTTGAAAAGTTGATCTTTTCTTAACGCCCATACTGCTGATCTGTTAATATATTGCGCTTTACAATGATCTATTCACCAGCATTCTTTTTTTATTTCACTTTTACACTGTATATAACCGTACTCATGTAGGCTTTAGATCCAAACCAAAGCTCTGTTGGCCTGTGAATTACAGCCCTGCATTCAACGCATTACAGTGATCAGAAAGGGTTGTTTCATTCAACATTTAAAGAGATTGATGTCCAATAGCCAAATTGCGGAGGCTTTTTTTAGACGCAGCTACCTCTTGTGCAGCCTACAAGCTTCAACTTTCAGAGGAACGTGACTGCAATGTTAATACCAAGAGAGAGGCAATGTTGGTTAAGTTGCGTTTTACAGATGCCAAAGGCATAGAGCCCCTTTGTACTCAAACTTCAAACCAGAGTTGAAGAGATGTGGGGATGCTTTAAACTCAGTATGTTCAAACGAACTGGGGTCGTCATTCAGCATCGCATTGCGTTTATTTTTTTGTAATTATTGCTGATTATAGGCTACGGACTCCTCTTCCCCACATCGAATAATTGCCTTGCTGTGTGCCCCCCCCTTGTCACAGTCACGGTGCAGCTCATAATGACCGGCCTTGTCGTCTCGGATAAAAATGTCAATGTCACAGTGAGCGAATGTTCGTCTCGGTGCAGCTCTCCGGTTGCTGCCGGTGCTGCTCACACTCTGCTGCAACAGTCTGGCAAGCAGCAGGTGCTCAGTCACTGGCTTAATACAGCGCAGGGACCCCGTCCAGATGACGCTGGCTGACGCTGCGCATAATGTTGTTGCACCCTAATTTTATTTATCGTTTACTGAAACCTGTGTCGATGATAAATGTGCTCTCTCAATAGCCCCGTTTTTGATAAACGAAGGGAGAGTCCTTCCCGCATACAGCCTGTATCGCTGAGCAGGTTGGGGGTGCAACAGGAAAACGTGAAAGATATTAAACGTCTAAGTTGGGCGAAACTTGTAGATAACCTTTTCTGTTCAGGAGACAAAAACTTGTGGTTAGAGGCCATACCGCTCTCCATGGTGCTGAAAACATCCAAATTACACTCAAATCTAAAGTGTTGCCTAGATTATTGAGACCAGAGACACAGATTCACGTATCAGGAGTCATGTTTACTATAGCATTTGAGAAATACTGTCATAGCTTCTATATAGTCTGGTGAGAGCTACAGCAGGGGGAATATTCAATTACAACAGGCCTACTTATTGCAGCTGCAGCGTGCAAACCATCCTGTGCTCCTAAATTGTTCCAGCTCTTCAAATAACTTATCTTTACACTGCAGGGGCCATTTTCGAGGAAAACGCTGTTAGAGATGACGAGATTTTCCAACTTGCCATATCAGACCTGAGTCTGAACGACGACATTCTGCAGAGCGAGAAAATCACCCACTCTGTGAAACTTATCGAGCCTAACAACCCATTCCAGGCTGTGCAGGAAGGTAAGGGACCCCCCCCTCCCCATTTCTTATTTGTTTGTGTGGCCCAATCAGTTTGCTGACCTTTGCTCTGTCGTGAATCCTGTTCTGAATTTTTTGGGGCCAGAGAAAACATGCTGACTTGATAACTGGAAAGGCGATTACTGGCTTCTGGGTTGGGGAGATGTACGCGTGTGTTTGCATACTTGCGTGCCACCACCTGCAAAACACTGTTCTCAAAAGCAAGGTGTCTTCTGAAGTTGAAAAGCTAGGTGGAACCATTGAGTTGGAGCTGCAGCTTAAAGATACTATGAGCAACAAAAATCATTTGAACATGATCAAATGTAGCCACAGAACCATCGAGTTGTCAGAGCAGGACTCATTGCCGGCTCGGTTCGCCTCTTTGAAAGATGAGCACAGTCTTGTTTGTGCACTTCTTTCATCCTTGGACCTTTTGACTGTAATGGTATTGCCTGCTTCATTTTGACTCCTCATTCTGCAGACATACACACATAAAACAGGAAATTAGCATTGAAATGATTTGAGTCAAGGTTATCTCTTTCAGACATTAAAATTTGACCCGGCACATTGTTGAATGCAAAAAGTGATTAAAATGTATTCTACCAAGATGAATCATTAAGACTCTAATAGATTCCCAGGGACCTTCGGAAGCTGTTTATGTCCCCATGCATTTAGTTACAAAGTGTCGACTTCCTTCCCTAGTTGCGTAAAGGCTTGATGACTCATTGCTATCCATAGTACCCCTTACATACACAGAAAGATGATCATATGTCCTGCCTCTAGCCTCTTGCCATAATTATGCCATGTCATAAGCTCTTGTGCTTAACAAGGTCACACACACACAGTTTATAAAATTAGCACCTAAAGCCTCTCAAGCAGCATTTCAACTGATTTCTTGAAACTGAATAAAGTATCCAGATTGATTTTATTAACTAGCTGCTGCAGAGAAGAGATGAAAATGTCTGGTATGTCTTCCCGGCTCGATCATCATTCACCGTTGCTTGAGAGGGGAAAGTGTTACAATTAAAGCATCTGACTGGCAAATCACTCACAATTTGTTCTCAATGCTCTGTAACTCCAAAGTTCAGTGAAACATGGCATTTCACATTTGTTGGGCAATATACACACTGAGCTCACACTAATTATCTTAACATTAGTTTATCTTTACAAGTGGTTTAGCACTGTTTTAGCACACTGTCATGCCTATGTGAAAGCTCTTGGTGCCTTTTGTTTATTTCAGATCTTTTTATTCCATAATGACAATTGTTCTGAGTTGTGTCCTGATTGAACTTGCTGTCACATTAATTGGATATCATTTAACACTCCTAATTATTGTTTACAGCCAAGCTCCTGATAATAAAATATTCACAAGAGGATCTGGGGACTTTCATTTTCAGAAAAGAAAGGGAAATAATCTGCAGGCAACGACAGGAGGATTGATGGGTGTTGTCAGATTCTTACACTACGCTCAAAGCAGGGTAAAAAAAAAGCTGAGTGACAATGGGAACGAGTTAACCTTTTGCAACACTCTTTTGTTCAGTCATCCCACTGTGAGTGGCAGTCAGGACCTTGTGAGAGCATGGCAAAAAGGACGGGTGGGCGAGGATGGGCATATCAGGCTAGTGATGACGGGGACGGAAGGGAATGATGTGACAGAGGTGGAAAATGCATGGTTAGCAGAAAAAGTATAATAATCAGATTAGAGCAAATAGTCATGAGAAAAATAATCACAGAGTGCACAAAAAATACCTTAATTGAGTAAAAATATTCATGAAAGGACTTAGGAAAGGAAGATTTTCCTACTTCATAATGCTAAGGTAGTGTCATGCTTTCCGTATTTGGCTTACTTTGCCCTTGAACTTCCCGGACATACATTAATGACAATCTCATGGACACCATGTACATATGCCCAACCATTCACTCCACCCACGCTCTTATCATTTTACGATGACGGCTCAAAGCTGGGTAGACCTATTTATAGACCAGAGCAACGGAAAAGTCTGAAGAGGCTGATTTCAATAGCAGGAGCAGAAGCATATAATACATATATTACAGGAGTTATGGTTTTCTCATACCATAAACTATCAATACTGTCACTAAGGGACTGTAGAAAGAAAACTAAAAGAAAGATAAAACATAAGAAAATGATTAGCTTTAGACGATTCATGATTATATATGATCCTCGGGCAATGTTGAGCTAAAGTGACATAATTGGATTGAACAAAGTATTAGAGAAAAGAAAAATGGTGAGAGCACATCTGCTGAATAATAATGCAGTAAACACCTGCTGAATATCTTATTGCCAGAAATATTCAAATGAAAATATCCATTTTAACTTGCTTCAAACTGATCTTGAAACTTCTTCTCCAGGCTTTTCACCTTGATTTAAAAGTTGGCTAAGTCAGGTAGATAAATACACGTAAAGAATGCATAACCTTTCCTCCTCGTACTTTGAGTGAATAAAGTGTCAGAAAAGAGACAGGAAAGATTACACCTTGCTGTGTTATTGCGCAAGCCTGAACTTTTGCTTTATCTAGGAAAAAAAAGGTTTTGCTTCCAAGGTATATTTATTTTCCTCTCATAGCAGGCATGTGAGTGTTTATGGAAGAAAAAACACAATGTAAGCCTTTAACAAGTTTATGGTGAGAGATGAAGCATTTATGATTGCATAGAACAGTCATACATGCCAGATTTTAACCACACGGATAATGCCAAAATCAAAATTGATGACATCAATCTTTTGTAATAGAAGTCTGGGTATCATCAAAGTCAATAGGCTTAATCTTCTCCTCACCTAAACTGTCCTTCCAGTTTAAATTCCAAGAGTTTATATATTACGATCAGCTAGTGAGGCCAAAAATAGAGCAATAGACAGGAAACCGGCGCTGGAATCATTGCAAACATAATTCAATTATGTGATATTAAACTGGCCAGTTTCGCAAGAAGACATGGAATTCAGTTTAATCCCCAATGCAAAGTTGTCACAATATGCATGGAAATTTGGATACGTTATTGTTGTTACAGCATGAAGACATTTTTAGACAGTTTTTAGAGCTTTATAATTTCATTTGACATTTCATTTTCTGTGTTTATTGGATCCAATCTAGGGATGTGGGGACACTAAGATATTTTCTTTTTTTTGTGTGTCCAACCCTGGCCAACAATAATTGACAATACTGGAACTTTGTTAGAAGTTCTTTCCCTGTTAAAGCAACTTGATTTGTATAGCACATCTCATGCACAACAACAACACAAAGTGGATTACAAAAGCAAGCATGCAATCCCATTTGTAAAAGTTTCACAAGCAAAAAATTGAATTAAATTTTCCAAAGGGAAATGTCACCAATGAACTTGTAACTCAGAAAAAGGTTGTAATTTTACCGGTTTTGGCTTTCCTTAAAGAGATGGCTTGACTTTACATTTGGAACTAAAGTAGATTTAAACATTGGGGTTTGAGAATGCACCCTTTCTTGTTAAGTCCTGCAAGGTTCCGTTGCATTTGAAAGAATGAGTACATTTGCAACAAAGCAGGTAGAAAACATAACCATCTGGTCACAGTTAAGGGCCTCCTGCTCCTCCATGCACAGTAAATTGCTGAGTGCTCTGTCTCACTGAGTCCTCTTCACACACCACCACTGGTGACGGGCCATTTCCTCCTGACCCCTGCCAAGGTAGTGTCAAGGAGGATTTAATTCTTTTGCCCTTAAACCCCTGGAAGCCAATAGTTTCTGGAGTCTGATGTGAAGTTTTATTTTCTCTCCTTTTATTTTCAATTTCCTCTTCAGTCAAGGAGAAAAAGTTTAAATAAAGGTTTCTTTGATGGCGATGACATGTGTTATTTAATGTCCCCCCATCCGATCCTCTATTAATGAGAACTCATTACTCGTTGAGCTCTGTTTGAGATGTAATTCTGTCCTTTCACTATTATTGTCTCAGTGGAAATAAGAATGCTGTATGAATCTTAGGGAATGGATTTGGATTTTTTTTGTCTTTTGACTGGCTCCACACAGGGTGAATGATCAGACCATTTTAGCAGTCCTTGTTAATCACCCAACTGTAATTTAAATCCGTCATAAGCTCTTCACTGGGCTGTATAAAAGCTGCTTGTAACTTAATCTGCTAAATGATGTTGCAGCAGGAATATACCTTTCATTTAATCCCCTCACAATTCTGGGAACGGTACTGAGGGATAATTTAAGGATAACCTTCTGTTTTTGTTATTTGCCAAGATCAAAATGTTTAAGCTGGAAGGTCAGCTTGACAAGCAAATGGACCCACAATACCACACTTCATCTGCTTTACTTTTAACAAAACACGGGCTCTGAAACCAATCTGCTAGTTTTAAGTGACTTATTGTGATTATTCAACACCAGTTGAATCATTTCTCTGGAGCACTTTTTGTTTAATTTCAATAACCAACACCAATGTCAAATCCACAGTGGTGCTCAGGAAACAGAACAGCAAAGTGACTTTTATTTCCAGAATTTGCTGAATTTTTGTTCCATTTTTCCTGCCACATGTGAACTATTCCCCATGCTCCAATAATAGAAAAGAAGCTGAAAAGGTCCAATCTCATTTGAACTACTCTGCAGGTGATCACTTCATGCCATTTTCCTCTTTTTTCTTCTTTCCCAGGAATTCAAAGATGTATTTGATTGTTTGTACATAAAGTTTTCGGCTTGTTGTTCAAAATGTTAAGCTTAATATCCAGGTAAGTTGGTCTTTTAGTGACTCCTCTGAAAATCATGTGTGAAGTCATTGGTGCGCTTTAGAATAATACAACACCACAGCAAAATATAAATATAAATATCAACACATTTTTGCCAACATACTGTTTGCAAAAGATACTGAAGAAAAAGAGCAAAGAACATTATTTATTTTTAAGATTAGGAGGTCAAATTATATTTTCTTTCTTACTTGGATGTTTTTCTTGTTGCATTTCTGACCTCTCAGACAAGCACTGTGAGTTGGGTGAAATTTGGGGCTCCAAAGAAGGACTTCTGTTTCGAATCCTAATTAGTTGGATATAACGAAACATCAGTAGGTCACTGCAAACTAAAGGGTTCAAATTACAGCCCTTCATGATGGCGGATGGGCTCTGAGAAAAAGGTTACATGTTCTCAGCGAGGTCAGATCTGCTCTGCAGAGATTTTATGACTCCAAAATGAGACTAGAAAAATAAATCAGTGTCAGAAAACTCTAGATTGTAAGCAACAGATTCAGAAGGATGATCACTGGTGATCTTCAAGCAGAGATTAATGCTTCTTGATCAGAGTTTGACAATATTTCTGTAATAACCCTAAGCGGATGACTGATGAAAGAAGATTTCAATTGAAGGATAGCAATGGCTGAAGCCTGCAGAAACACCTGGAGTACTGAATCTGATTGAGCAGTCAAGTCAACGTCCATTTGGGAATTAATGGATTCAAATATTGATTGCACAAAGTTTATTGCAAAGCAAGTCTGTGGGAACATGTGGAATTGAATAAGAAAAGTGTGAAAGTAGATAAAAACAGATGAAAGCAAGAATACAACGGTTATTAAGAGAAAGAAGGCAATGCAAAATATTAAGGTTTCAGCTTATGTGTAAAAAATAGTGGTTGTTTTTTGTTCAGTGTATGTAATAAATAACATTTGAGTTATTTTAGTAGGAAAATGTTTATTTTTTCATCTTATCTGACTTTAAACACTATATATGTTCCTGAGATATATAGCTCAGTCATAGTCGGAAATGTTTCGAAATGAGCACCACCTGACACACAGAACCAGGTAGAAAAGCGGAGACACACGGGCAGGTTAAAGTTTGAATGTCAGACCTGTTATTAGTTTCATTTTTCTTTTTGTGCTGTATTGCAAAGCTGTCTGAATGAACAAAAAAAACCTTTCTATATGGATGTTGTTAGTTTTGCTCAACTCCTTTTTTCCCTTCCTTTATAATTTCCTTTCATGCTCTCTGTAAAACATTTTTTTAAGATATTGACTGTTTTTTTGTTTTTTGTTTTACAAATCTTGCTTTCAGCTTTTGTCCTTTTTTAGAATAATTTATTTTGTGAAGCCACTGACCTACAAATCATTCAAGCATTGAATAGATAATTAACTAAAAGGATGCCCCACTCTGGTGTCTGCGCATAACAGACAAGTCGGCAAAGAAGCACTTTAAAGTTACATCTTTTGACACTTTATTTCTACCAGCCTGTCTCACAGACACCTAATTTGCTCCCATTTCTAAAGTTACATTGAATATGCCAGAGATAATGCAGTTTGACAGACATGAAAGTATTTTTGCACCAACAAGATGATTCTTTAAGAGCTATTAACAGGAAACTTGGCATACCTCAACATTGTGTGTACTGTTTTCTTAAACAATTTCCAAACTGTAGAAGTGACAGATTAAAATTAAAGTGTCAGAAGGAAAAAACAGCGATGTGGTGCTCTGAAAAAAACAGGAGAAAATCCAGCAATTTAACACAGGAGCTGAGAGACCCGCGAGGGCTCGAGCAGATCCACCTATTGTTAAATGAGTCAGATATGTTCTCTATGAAAAAAGTGGCTGTCAAGAAGCCATTCTAAGGAGGGGGAAAGGGGAGAAGAGGCTGAGCTTCGTCAACTGACTGAAAATCTGTTGTGACAGGTTGTACAAACTGCTGAATGAAAACTACTTCCAAGACCCTGGACCTCAACACTATTGAAGCACAGTGGGACCTACTTGACAAAGATACACATCCTGCATCTAAAACCGAGCTTTGGGATGCCCTTCAAAAGCCTTGAGAACTGCCCTAATAAGAAAAGAATTAACAGGAGCTCATCCTGGAGGGTTATGGCTAAATGTATCATATATGATTTCAGTTCTAGTGAGACTTGAGCATACTTTAAGGATGACGGGCAGTTCAATGTTTGTAAGCAATGATAGCTACCCATGAAATATG
>CAJRST010039999.1:6092099-6308748 GCA_907169785.1 Menidia menidia
GGGGGTTGTTGTATCTAAGGCTGACTGATGGTGGTATAATGGCTGGTTGTCTCTGAAGGACAAATGCAGTAAACCAAATTTAAAAAAGGTGCATATATTCTAAATGAACAGCACATCCAAATCTTTACATGTTTCAGTCTTGTGATTTATCTTATGTGTAGTTTACTAAATTTGGCATCAGAACATTTGTCAGACAGGGCTTTGTCAGACAGTGATTTCAAGCTAGTCGCTCTAATTTATCATGGCTGTTTCTTGTATTTGTTGTTAGAAAAGCATTTAGCAGCTATATAGATTTTTTTCCCAATATAACAGCATAATCCAATTCAGGAGAAATGGCTGAAAGGCCAACAGAAAAAAAGATCTATCAGGACAGTTACATACATACCACACAGCTCAACAAGCTTCTTGTTGACCCACGTGTACATTGATGTGTACAAGCACATCAATGCACAACTTGTGTTTTCCCTAACAAGGGTCTCTCAGCCCCATGTCTTATTCATGTTCCCTGCTTCGTCGATGTGACAGATTTATAACGAGCTGCAGAGAAGGCTGTGACAGATGTTAGTGCTTTGCCACGACCTCAAAACAGCCCCCAACCACCATTGGGGATTGGCCATCAATACTATTCTACCTGTTAGGGCGAGAGAGACTGACAGATAGTTAGACATGGAGGTAGAGAGAAAAAACGGTGGCCCAGAGGATGTGTCCCGTCCAATCAGATTGATGCTGATGAGGCCCACAGCCTCTTTCTGTTGTGATTCGCCACAGTCCCACGTTATACTAGCCTCATTTCTCTTTGTACATGCTATTATGCTTCATTGTTATTGAGCTGCCGAAAGTGTGCTGAGATGACAGAGATGCAGTGGTAGATGAGGTAGAGTGGGTGTATAAATGCGGGCAGAGGATTTCTTTGTTTGTGCATCATGCTATGAATATGTGCCTTTCTGCTGTAATGTATTTGTGCTGCTGGTGGATTCATAAATACAGGTGTGTGTTTGTAGATCTGTCTGAATGGTCCTTTTTTGTGCTTTGGTGACACGCTGTTGGTCCTGAGAACAGTAATGTGGCGGGAGCTTCTAACTTCCTCTTCCACTCACTTCAGATGCTGACTAGCTCAGAGGGAAGTGTGCATAATTTACAACCCACCACCTGCACTATTGGCTGCAAGAAGACTTCATTCCAGGACGAAGGACAAAGAGCAGAACCAACCCCCCATCCCCGAATAAATCCTATTAGAGGCAAAACAGGAGTCAGCCAAAGAAATTATGTGCAGCTATCACCATTGTGCATTCTCTGCAGAACCAGGAAGAGAGAAGAGAGATGTATTGCTTAGGATAAGGTCTGGTAGAGATTAGACTGGGCGTTTTGGTGAAAGAAGGGTGGGGAAGACAGTGAATTGGTGGGCAAGTGAGGGGTGAGAGTGATGTAAAGACAGTGGGGCAATGCAGGAAAAAATACTGAATTTTCAAACACTGAAATTTTCTACTTGTATTGAAGAAGAAATGAGCAAACTCAATTAAACTGCAGGATTGGCTTAGTGTCATCAATGCTTACAGACATGCCAAAAAGTATTTGGGAGTCATTGTTTGCATTAATGCCCACAGAAATGAGTACTGAGTGGGGCCATCTGTCAGAAAATCCCTTCTCAGTTTTCCTATGTAGTTCTCACCCTCTCATATTGCAGTTGGTCCTACACCATGCTACATGGATTTTATCCAACAATGAGGCTAAGCTAGTGTGTAAGCTCTCAATGGGTGAATTCAAAACCCAGCTTAAACCTCTTGAATGCACAGAGCAAACTTGGAGGCAATACTCAAAACGAGTCAAATTTGCAATCCCAATATAGATACTTTAAAAAACGAAACAGTGCAGCTAATGCATCAGTTTATACCTTGATTCTGTCTTGAATCGGATGGTTATTACTAATACTATTACCACAACCATTAGTGTGCTATTTTCTTGTTTCATAAAACTCTATTACATTCATCTTTTGTTCCTTTTAATATCATAGCATAGAGGAAGTTACACGAGGAGCAGCGTTGTGCGATGGTGCTGATCATTTTGTCATCATCTTCATTTAGTTGGAAATTGAAACATAGGTGCAGATATACTTTAGAACAAATATAGACATGGATTCCAAGATGACATGTCATTCCTCATCCTTTTCTTCTTTATCAGGCCTCTTGACCTTTCCTTGGAGGCTGTGTTTGAGGCTTCAGGGAATTGTAGATGGTACAGTTGAAGGTCAAGATTCATCTTTTAAGTTTGTGACCTGGGTGGATTATTCTTGTTACTGTTTTCAGATATTGCTCATGTCCTGTTAATTTACAAAGGCACACTGTATAGCATACCAAGATGCACCAATTTATCTACCGGTAGCTTAATTTGAATCACTTTTTGAACTTTTAATTAATCTCAAAACTTAAGCCTAGATACTTTTATGCGTCTTTTTGTCAGTAGTAGTTCTGTTGCAAATGATACAATTTAATATGGGTTATTTGCCATTGTATCTGTTATGTGTTGACATAACTGATTGCTGGTATGTGTTTCATACCAGCAATCAGTTGCTTTTTCTTATGTCATTAAGATCCAAATATAAAACAGTATAAAGAATAGATAAAAATGAATGTCTCATTCTCAGTATCCCACAATTAACTTGTAAAAGCTGATTAACTCAAAGACTTAATTGTAGGACAACAAAGGTTTAATTCATTCAACCAAGTTAAGTAGCAAGCTCAAAATTCTGTTCAAGCGGAAAGAGTGGCAGTTGCTTCAAATCTTCTTTTATAAAAGACAAATGCCTCTACTATTATCCATTAAAAAGAGGGAAGATTTCAGCGTCTTAAGTATGTAAAATGTCAAGTACATATTTCACACAATGTTTTAAATTGGTATTAAAAGTTCACTTTCTCGGCTTTTAAAAATATGTTTAACCACCCATTCTAGCTTCTGACTTTAATGCCATACCTATGTGGTAATTCAACATGTAAAGGATCATGTTGCTCACTGAAAGAGGGCAGCATTAAAGTGCTGTTTGCAACAGCTTCTTCAAACCCAAGGTAGAGTGAGATTAATTTTCTTTTTACATGATCGAGACAGAGAACTTTAAGAAAAATTTCTAACACTTTTGAATCTTGTAACAAGTGTTTTTCCCCTAAATCCCATCAAAGTGTCATTTTTCTTGCAAAATAATATGGCCCATTAGACTTGTGTTAGTGCAAAAAATAACAGTACTTTTGTGTTTCATCTCTATTTGTAAAGGCTTTCTACATCGTGGCATTTCTTGTTGTGTTTTATTGTGTCTGCAAACCAGAAACAACCTGATGCAACTAAGACACAGTTTATCCTCAGTAGTTTTTTTTTCTTTTTTCTTTTCTCTTTTTTTACATTAGTTGCAGTAATCATTTCAGATCAGGAATAAAACAGAGAATTTGTGGGAAGAAAAAAAAAACACCCCCCGTGTGTCTGATTTATTTTCTGCCAAAATGCAGACTTATTGCATTTAATTGGAGATTCGAAATTGATCATGTGTACAGCTGTCCATCTCTGTTAGCCTATTAAAGAACTGATTATCCACCCATTCAGTGTACCTGCCATCTTTCATCGTCTTGGCAGAAGCAACACCTTTTAGCTGCACACTGTCCCTGAACTCTAAACTGTGCAATAAATAAATAGGCTGTCATCTACAGACATCTTTTCAGATTTGTCTTAGAGTGTCAGTGTTTGTTTTTGTAGTTCGTTGCGGACAGAAAAAACATATTGTCACTGAAGCTCTGAGTCTTTCCACCTTGCAGTCATTATATTCATCTTTCAACGGAAATCCTTACATACACATTCAAGAAGTGAAAATGTATCAAAGGTGGCTTTATGTAAATGCTTAGACTCCCACATATGGGAATTACGTTATGTATTCTCCCATCCATTTAATGATTTCTATGTACATGCTGGATCCTTCGGTGTCCCAATTCTCTATACAGCCTAAAAAGATGATCACTATACCATGCCTCATGCTTGATAATGATTTTTAGTTTCCAGGGTGAGAATATAGAATTGCAGTTTTGCTGTTCTAAAGCCATGGGAGAAAGGATTCAGCTTCTCAATCTGTAAACAGTGTAAAAACACATTTTAAACACCAAATTTGCATTATATTTGCAGTTAAACAACAAACTTCGTTATTCTTTGCAATGGACAGCAGTTTTGAGTCACCGGGATTTAGGAGAACTTTAACAATGCCTAGTGCAAAATCCACCCCAGAAGTTTCAAATAATAACATGGATTGTGAAAGTCATCATGAGAGGGATTCTGTCTGTTTTTAAAAGACAAAAATAGACACCCACCTGTATGGACACACACACACACTCAAACGCACACAAATAAAAACCGAAGAATGGATAAACAATGATGATGCCAAACACTAAAACAGTGCTAGGGACAACAACAAAAATATGAATGGTGCTATGATCAATAATAATGATTACAATGTTTTCAACAGGTAAAACAAGAACGACATTTCAAAACTACCAGTACGTAAGGACTTATTTTAGCCCTAAAAAGAGTATCAAAAGCAAGAATATCTTAAAGGCACAATGAAAATGAACAGAAGATGAGTAGGAAGGGTAGAAAACCAAATCGCCTTAAGGGATGAGGGAGAGGAAGAGGGGAGGAGGAGGATGTGGCAGTATTTCAGATCATGTCTCTATCTTCTCCCTTTCACTTGGACAGCAGGAGGATGTCTGTCAAGACAATGTCATCATTGCTGGCAGTCTGAGCTTCCTCCTAGCAACACCCTGGCAGTCTGTGCTACCAGGAAGAGAAGCTGAGAAAATGAAGCATCTCCACATAGAATAGTTGTCCCTTGCTGACTAGCCACATGATCACTGCACTGCCTCAACAAAGCCTCCTTTTACCCGCACAGCAATATTCATTCTGCACAAATAGTGTGTGCTTTTGTTTCTGGTGTGTATGTGATTGGCGTGCGTTTGTTTAGTATATCTACAAGCTGTGAATATACATCAAACAAAGCTCTTGTTTCTTTTTACGTATTAACTTGTTGAGCAGCTCTTCAAAGAACACATGACAAGATGTAAAGGCATCAGAGTACCATACTCCCCAAATGCACTGTGTTCCATCTTTCAGCTTGATGCCAGTATGTAATCTAATGCCTTGATCCGCTCCATTGGTTGATATGGCAACTGCTGCCTTCTTGACAAAAACAAATTTTCTCTGTCCACCTGATGAGGGGGCAACAGCAGATTGGAGACACAAAAAGAAAGCGCTGGCAGCATGAATATAGACACAAGCAGTGCTGCAAGACACTTCTAGTTTCTGTCATGGGAGCCATAATTTTCTCTATGTCAGTAACTCAATACTGAGTTAAAGGTAAAGATAAAACAAAAAAAATATATATGAGGTCAGGATACATTTTTGCACGTTTAAATCTGTGCCAAACAGAAAAAGAGCGGGCTCTAATGACCACTCTTACTTTGTTCTCTCACTTCTATGATCAGAAGAGAGAAACACATTGGCCTGGAATTTAAAGCTGCTGGTGTTTTCTTTGTTTTTGTTGGCTCCTGCAAAATGAATAATGGTAGAATACCTGCTGTGAGCTTTTATCTGATCACTTTTACATTTCAAAACAAAGCAATTGTTTGCTTATATTGGTGTTGTATTCCGTCAGATTCTAAAAGTTGAATAACTCTTGAGACCACATTTTAGTTTTATTGGATTCGGGCTATTAAAAAAAAAAAATCTTATACAGGCTTTACAGGATTTGATACATACAATAATTATTAGATCAAATCAATATCATAGTTTACTTTAACTACCCCACTTAACATTATCCAAGTTTACAGATCCTGAGAAAAAAGGTTGTTAAATTCTTGACTTTTTGTTTGGCCTACATAAACCATGGGAACAAGCAGCTTTGACTGCTTTAAGAACATTTGGAGGGGAATTTAGCTTTTATTGACTATTATGTTGTCTGAAAATCCCTTTCTTGGCACCCAGTCATTTTTTTTATGGGCTAATAAGAACTTTCATTATAAGCCAAATTGGGATAAAGAGTCTGCATGTGTCCAATAAAGTGTTCCCAAATGTTAACACAATTGTTGGATGAGGTGTGTTTGCGTTTACACACGATGCTCAGTAAGGCTCAGTGTCATTTCCTCATTGAGGAGCAGCTTGCAGCTTTGAGGATTTTGCCTTAAACGTTGTAAATCTCAGATTAAGAAATCCACCAGTGGAGCTCAAGGTCTCAACAGAGAGCAGTGCTGGGAATGTAGCATCAATAATCTCAATCATCCTGTAATACCTTTCAGTCCTACATTATCACTGTTGTCAGTGCCATTTGAGGTTTTACTACCCAAGTAAACCAACACATACCAAATTGTCCTCTTTTATCCAATGTATCTGTCCTCTTTTATCCAATGTACCACACATTTAGGTTTTGTTTATTGCCTCTTTGCTGTAGTTTTAGTGGGGTTCGTCCTACTGCTGAGGTGAAAATGTCAGATAAACTCTGTAGCTGCCAGAGGGGTTTTACACCCTGTACTACTGGCTTTATCAGAGAGCAATGTCAGGCTTAAAGGAGAACACTACCTGCACTATCAGCGTGTGAGGTCCCCATGATATTGTCTGACCCTGAACAAGTTGGCTCTGTTCATCAGTGGTTGCGGTTGATTACTACTTAACAAAATACCACAATTTTAACTGGGGTAATAAATCATTAAATATAGCATCACTGGAGGAATATGGCCCAAAAATAATGTTGCTTTGGATGCAGGCCACATTTTTTACATAAACCTCCAAAGTGACTTGCCTTTAGGCTGTAAAAGTAATTTGTCCAGCAGAGAAAATTGAATTTTAATAGAATTGTGTCATAAAGATATGATGCTTTTATCTTACGTCTTATTTCATTTGCTTTTTCTCTTGTTTATCTCTACTGTTTATCCATGTGATGATACTGATCTGAAAATGTAGCTACTTGATTAATTAGATTACTTGCAAGAATGAGCCAATGAACAGTCTAAGGTTACTGGTTACAAATTATTTCAAAGCATTATGGTGAAACACTGTTTAATGCGTTGTTACATTATTTTGTCTATAAAGGACACAAGTTGTTTTTTTATCCTTTTTTGTTATTTTTATATATGGAAATTAGACAAGGCTTTCTTTGTGGCTTGTACCAAACGGCCACACCGTTAAAAACTCTTACCTGGTACTTTATAAAGGCTTCTGTGACCATTCTGATTCATTCAATTATGGACGAGGATTTTTTAACAAATCCTGGTGTGAGTTTCGGTTATGTTTTATTAATTTGGCACTTATTCACAATAATAGCAACAAAAAAATAAATAAATTGCGGTACTTTAACATTTGAGATGGATATCATTGGGGCTTGCCGGTCGGACCACTACACACAATAATACTTGATCTACCTTTGCCCAGTTTGGTAGTGTTCTCACAATGAGGGCTATCATCCACAAAAGTTTTAAAAAAAAAAAACAATTCACCAAATGTTTATTGATTTATTAATTCATTGAGTTTTACCAATATAAACTGTAGATTGGAATTAAACATTACATTTAAAGTAAACTCCACTTTTCATGTTTTACTGGAAGGACATATCTTATTTGAAATTAGATGTAGCATCAAAGAATGCTGATTCAGTCTCTCTTCTTTCTAAAGCTTCTCCCAGCCTCCAAGTCAAAGGATGGTTGGAGATGAGAGAATGCTCATCTTCAATTTCTCAACATTTTTAGTTGAAGGTAGAATACCAGTGTCTGTCCCATTTTAGTCATATATCATCATGAATTCTCCTGTTTAAAAATAAATAGATTTTTTAATCTTAGGGGAGGACAGGCTCCATATTATTTTGTGGTAGTCTGATGGTACAATTTTTGCCCAACAATCACTGACAAAAGGCTTCTATTCCACACAGGAAAGAAAGCCTGGTTGTTCCACTATCTCTGACCTACATTAGCTTATATCTTGAATATCAAGGGTACCCATGATTAACTAATGTATTTTTGTTCTTTGTTCACGGAGAGCTGGTTTCTACTTTCCTATTGGAAGTAGAGACTGCTTGAACGACAGTTGTTGATTTTACTTGTATAAACATCATCAGGTTGTGGTGTGCAAATTTGAGGCTCATCTCTGAACTCATCACAGGCTCGCAGGAAGACAATTTCATGATGAGGTCGGATCAGCAGTGTTTCAAACGGATTGGGCCTTCCTGTCTGAATAAATGATTCTCTTGTCCAGTTCCCCACCGGGATCAGATTTTTAAATGACCTTGACTCCCTCCTCTAAAAGCTGTAATGATCAAAGGAAGAGATGCCTTTCAAGCCACTCAGCAGAAATCACAGGAGTCCAGAGTTCAGGCCACACAATTAAGAAAGTTCTTTTGAACTTCCTGCATTTCATGTAGGGCACTGATGGATGAGATTTTAGTCATGCGTGACGTAAATTAGTGAATGCAACACATGCCCTACACTGTCTCATTATTACACTGATTGCCACAAATTGATTTATTGATATGAATGATTACTCACTTACTAGGTACTCAGTCATTAGGTTCTATGAAATACATATATGGATGCCCTGCCAAGTTATAGTAAGCACCTTTACATTATTCTTCCTCAGGTAATATAACTGGACATAACTGGACTTTTAAAACACATATTAGCGTACTAATCCGACATAAATCATACTAACTGAAGCTCCAAAAACTGGTATGATTCCATAATATGCAGATAGAGATTAAATCACTATGGCATGTACATGTTCATCTAGGGGGGAATGGGCAAGGTGCTCCATAAATTCTTGAAAGAAACATTTTTTTGTGAAAAAAGTAAGGAGTTGGTGTATAATATCTAAACTAAATTGACAGCAGAGCTGTTCTAAATCACATATTCTTTCATTTTTTCATAGCCACATATATACAGCTTCACGCTATGACTAATGCACCCTAGATTCACTTAAAGAAATCAAAGAAAGTTACAACAAAAGTTGAAACAATTCGATTAATTTATGTTTTAAAGAATAACCATTAAAGTGACTATATGGCTAAACTTGCATTAAGCTATAAAACGGATCAAAGTCAAAATCAAGTGAAATTTAAAGAACAGTATGGTCCAGATAGATTATTTCATATGATAAATGTAATGTTTTATGTGGTTATTTTGTGCTCTTCATCAAGTAACACAAACCGTGATGTTATGACCTCACACAAACATCTCAATGAGGAATCTCATTACCCGTTTAAAAACAGATTTTGCAGGGCAAACAGGAAAAAAGTCTGACTTCATGACATAAAAACTCACCTTACTTTTAACAAGTCCCAACTCGTGTTTATGAGCACTTTTGTAACACCTCTGACAGGGATAAACAACTTATGGATGTTTACAACTGACAATGAAGCTTTGGTGAAATTACGACCACCAGGCATGTGTTTTTCACACCCTAAAAAGCATAGGGTGCTTAACCATATGTTCATTTTCTGAATGAAAAAAAGGAGTGGGTCCCTTTTTGTATGAAAAGAAAATGGACACTTTGTTCTCTTATTCTCTGGCAGGACAGAGGCAGACATTTAACTATGTGAGCCATTGAGGAAATGTTATATATACTACCTTTGTACTTTGTAGCTGCTCACACATCTTGAAAATTGCATCTGTCTTTTCAAATGAGCTGTCCTAACTTCTAACGCAAAGCATTCACTCCTCTATGATAATGTGTGACATAGCAACCAAAAGTGTGGGATTTAGCTCGGAGATGTGCTATTAATTGGAAAGGTGATTGCTACAGAGCTAATCTGGAATTCTGGAACTCTGGAAAACTAATCTGGAAGTGCACCAATGCAAATGAATGAATCTCAACATTTCTCTTATCCAAGCCACACTGGAAAGGATAAGTGTTACTATTTCAATAACTTGGCCAGTAAATTAGAAAATTGCATTTCTCATTGGTAGGAAAGTAAATTAGTCCCATTGCAGTACTTCTGCTTATTGAATGTACAGAACAACATGAGTGACGGAAACCGGCTGAGGTTCCCCCCTCTAACCTGTAGTTTTCCATCATTGTTGCACTCTGATGGCGCGGCACACAAAAAGGGACACAGTAATGCAGTACTTCTCCTGCAACCTGTTGCACTCAAATCTTTGTTTTTTCTACTCCTCTGCCCATCTTATTTCTTAACATCATATGGACACTCTTATGATTGAACATGGAGTTTGTATAGACAATCCATGCCGAGCAGAGAAATCCAATAATAAAACATCCCTCAGGCTCAAGCCAGGGGGGGCATTTCTCCCAATCATATCCCTCCAGGTGTCACTGTTGTTGTCCACGTGAGCATTGATGTCCCCCAATAGAACAAGGGAGTCCCCAGGAGGGGCACTCTCCAGCACCCCCTCTAGGGACTCCGAAAAGGGTGGGTAATCTGCACCCTTGTTAGGCGCATAAACACAAACAAAAGTCAGGATCTGTTCCCCCACCCGAAGGCAAAGGGAGAATAATAGAATGAGTTGTTGGTAATGCATTTAAATGTGTTTTACTATGTTTTTCTTCATCAGTGCATGGACCGCCTCTAAGTCTTGGGGGCTGCCAGTTTTTCCGCTCTGCCTGGTTTGGATCAGAAGCCTGAACAAAAATCCAAAGTTGTTTCTTCTTATGGGGAAAAATTGTGTCCCTTTTCCAAAGTGATTAAGGCTTCATTTAGGAACATATGCATGAAGCTAGGAATTGTATGATACACATACATGATATAACACACATTGTTACTAGATTCCATCATGATACTTACAACAGTCTGTTTGTTTTCTGGCAGCTGGCTTGTGTCTTGAGCAGACAAGAAAAAACAACTTACATTCATTTCCATGATTCTACATATTTTTTAATGTTTTTTTAAGCACTGCATGGACTTTGGGGAGTTTCACATAAAGAAAAAAAAAATCTTTTACACTTTACACTCCAACTCGGCTTCTCTCATGTAATCATCACTGCGTTGTTGAAAATGAGCCAATATTTGCCCTAGGTCATTAACCCTAGTGCATTATTCATGAGGTTTCATACTTGCTGTGTACATGTAGTTTGCAGCCCTTTAGCTTTGAAGGTGTATTGTCACACTGAATAACAAAAAATTATTCCAAAAAACAAAAAAATACATTTTTGACAAAGGTTGACAAAGTCGTATTTTAAGTGGATCTTATATTTTCAGTTGGCAGTGAGATAATCGATTCTAGGTCAATATGGGTTAAAAACTCAGATTGCCATTGTGTAAATCCTGCCAAAGGGTAAAACAGTGTCCTTTCCTGCGGGAAATGGGTTGTGATTTATGAACAGATCATGCAGCCATTCAGTATGGGCTATTATCCTACATATGATTATCGTTATTCTCTTTTGCCTGTTAATCATGGCAATCTCTCAGGGTATGTTGGCAAGGTGATCACATTTAATCTGGCTGTGTAAAGACCACTTCTCAAAGGTTGTTTTATCACTTAGAGGAGGAAGCTTGCATTATCCAAATGAAAAACAAGCCAGAGTAGAGGCTGATTTTTCACAGGCTGATTAGACCCCTTTCTGGCACTCCCCTTTGCTCATACAGAGCTCTTCATGGGTGTGGTGAAATAGAGAGAGACCCACTGAAGTGTTTTTTTCAACCAAATTTAAACAGGCAGAGCTGAAAATCCTATTCCCAATGATTATTACTTTATGTTCTCATAGTGGCAAGGCATACAATCTCTGCCACTCCAATATGCAATATTTTTTCTTTTATTCAAATGCACAAAATTAATCTCCAATTCTTATCACAACATTTTTTATTCTTTTTTAGATAAAAATACCTTTATGGAAACTTTTAGATGAAGTGCTTGAGGCAGAAGACTGAAAGTCACCCACAATACTGTGGGTGAAAGCCATCAATTGATAAATAAAGAGGCAACGAATGAATGAGGAATTATCACCAGACACAGACGACTACTTTTAAAAACAGTACTGAGCTGTCAATATATCAGTCTAACTGAATCCAACTTTAGGCCCAAACATCTATGTAACTTTTAACATTGTTCTTTGTTTATTATAGACATTGAGGAATGTTGTGGTATGCAACTAACTGCTCCAATGTTTGTGTGGGCTTTCCGACTAGCTCACCTCTTAGGATGAGGACATGATTGCACAATGAAACAGGACAAATTACCTGGTTGCATACCGGAGAGGGCATCTCAGTCCTCTTTATCTGGGGGCCATACACTTGCATAATACATGAAATATATCAAATTGGAGGGGGTCATTCTCGACCCGGAGTAAACTCAGCCTCCCTAATTAGTCTTTTCCCTCCATCTCCCCCATAACTGGTCAATAAAGCGTCCATTGTCCCAATTCTTCCCAATTGTCTCAGCAAAGTGGCTCACTGGAGGCCGAGGAGTGATGAGGTGATTAAAGTAGATGCTTCTCATCAAGAGGTCTGTGGCTTTTGCCTTCATGTTTGCAAACAACAGCATCTCTTCCACTTCAGCCTCCTTGAACCAAGTCACCACTTTTCTGCAAGTTCTGCAACTGTTAGACTGTGGGGGGATGAGCAACAACCTTTACATATTGAAGGATTTATATTGAAGGATTTTGAAGGACTGAGGGAAGGATTTTTTCATGCTGAAGGAAGTATCACATCATAACAAGTCCTCCATATGCCTGTAGTTGTCAGTCATATAAATAAGTATAGCTAATCCTGTGGAAACCCTCTTGACATCTGTAAAAACTTTATGGATGTAGATCCATATGGCACTTACAACTCCTGCAAAAGTAATCCTAGGTAATGTATGCTAATATTAATTGTTAAAAGTAAATGTGGCAAATGATATATCATCATAACCCAAACATAGCTGTATTTTGGACTTTTTTTTATAAGGCACAGTGTAATTGAATGATATAGTTAACTTTGTCTTTTTACAGTAGACAAAAAAAGTGCTCAGTTTTCGTTAAGAAAAAGAAGAGAATGATCAATAATGAAATAACTGTTTTGTTATTTGGAGTCCTGATATTTAGCATCTAGTCTGTGACCTTTTCACCTGCATAACCATACACAAACTCCTGCAGAGAATGTGCTGGATGATAATATCTTTCTCCCCAAGGGAAACTTGGACTAAGTGGATACGGGTCGATGCTGGCTGGGTGTGGAAGCTTACGAAACTCCTTATAGAGCATCTCCAGCAGGGCTTCCAGATGAGCTCTGCAGAAGCAGACAGAATTATAGGATGAGCAGAACACTGAGGGGTCCTATTAGAGACTGAGCAAAGTTGCAGTCTGCCTGACAAGCTTCATAATGATTTTCATTATGATTGATGAAGAGTAAATTCTGACAACTTAAAAGGAAAAACGGTTGCTATCAGGAATATCTACTGTTTTGTAGATAATAAATATATTCACCCTAAAGCATGTGGCCTATTTAAAAAATTAGTTTGATTTAAACAGAGATTTCTGTCACAGGATTATTTTTTCTCACCTTCCACATCTGTTATTTCAAACCTTATTAAATTTGTCAGTTAAGGAAGAATATTATCAGCTACAACACTATTATAGCTTTACAATCTAATAAAGCTGTGTTATCTTAATACAGCTGCTAGGTGGTGAACTAATACATAAGATGTTCAAAAACTTTTTGGGATTATCATCATATATTTACCATCAAATCTGCAATTTGATTCAATGTCTGGAGAATTTTTGATTCAATAATGGTATTTTCCTGCAGCTACAATATATGAAAAGCTTTATGTGTCAAAATTCCAATAAGAGATTTGAAGTAAAGAGGAAAGTCAAATTTTTGTATCTTATATATGTTGCAGTGAAGATTAAATTGCATGTTTTTCGGTTATAACAAAACAAAATCATGAAGAATGGTAATGATCGGGAAATAAAGTAGCAAAAATATAGAAACTTTGTATGCAGTGTTGTCAGCAGGGCTGCCGCTTTTCTCCTCAGTGTGACGAGAGCTCAGGTGAGTTATGGTACTTGGTGGGCTTGTGGGTGGAGAAGGAAGTGACTCGAAGGTCGAAAACATTTTATTGATTTGCAATGTCATCCTATCCTCAAGTCATGCTGTTTGTCTGCTGTCTCTCCGCCTCCTTCTCCTAGCAGGGGTTAATAACTCTGCTATGGAGTTTCCTCTACTTTTCCCCAGGGGCTCACTTTTCCCATTGTGTAGATAAGAGGATTGCACTGAATATCCAGGGACAGTCATACAGATAAAAGCCAACCACTTTCATTCATCTTTTGCACTAAGTGCTCCCATCTCATATCAGGCCACATACCTCGTGTTCTCCCATAGTGTTTTTTGCACACTCAGTACTTGAACATTGGTGTTCTCATAGAGGGGGGAATCACATTAGGATTATATTTCTTAAATTCTAATAATGCGTTGGCTACTTCAAATAAATGGTACAGATTCTATCTGCCCGGAGCTGGTTTTCACATGCCTGTAATTGTTACTTTACTAGATCATATTCTGATACTGGAGCAGCAGAGAACAAGTTGGTCACTGTTGAGTTTAGCCTGCAGAGTTCACACACAGGTAGAATGTGGCTAACAGGTTTGACAAGCCGTTCGTCTGGTTGTTCTTTCAGTTGCCAGGCTCTCCTAGTTAGAAGTCACATTAAATTAGCATATTATGCTGTACTGAACCCTAAATTGGCATGGAGTATGTTTTTGTAGGTCACAGAATAGAGTACAATTTGGAATTAGGATCCTAAGAATCAGAACTGCATTTAAGTGATTGATTTAAATACTTACTGCCATATACAAAACAATCCTGCATATTCACAAAACAATATTGATTGAGTTGTTTTTAGAACAGTTTTTAAGTATTTTAAAGTGAAGACTAAAGTAAACCACAAATTATGCCACAAATTGGATTAATGAAAATACAGAGAGATCCTGCAAATTGAAATATTCAACACCAAGGCAGTGTTTGCTTTTTTCATAAAATGTGATTTTTACACTTATCACCAAACTGAACCGATATGAGTTGGCTTGCTTGATCCTTGGTTTATGAAAAATTTACATGCCAAGCAGCTCCTCAAATTCCAGCCACAGCAAAAGATGAAAGCTGAGCCTGTTCTCCCCGTTAATATCTAACAGATTAACTATCAAAATTCTCAACATGGTGGATATATGACCCAAATAAAACATACTTAGCTGTGACTGTGTGTATTGGCTGTGGCTTAAGTAAGCCAAAATTTAGACGAAACTCTAGGATTAAACATTTTGATTCAATGAATCAAAAGCGTGCTCTATGTTCACAATTACATTATCACTTTGGTCTTTCGTTTGCTTTTTTTAAGAATTGTGTTGTTAAACGTTGCTGACAAAAGAATGACACCTACATTTAGACTCTTTGCAAGTCTCTTATGGGGTATTTCATAAAGCTGAGTTTATTATTATTTGAACTCTATTGCGACTAATTTGAAGGCCTGTGTGAATCCTAAATGCACTACTAGTTGTTGTACACTTGTACTTTGTTGAGCTGTACGGATACTTTATGCAGCCCTTGTGTACATAAATGTTTATAACAAAAGTTGAGTTCCGAGTTTCGGCATTAGTGACAGACGACAGCATTCATGGTGATGGTGAAGGAGATCATGAAAATGCACAGTCACAAAAGCAGACATCATAGTAGACATAAATCGCAACATGAAACTCTTCTGTTTTTGTCACCTTCTCGTTTGTTTCTTTTTCTTGTGGACGTAAACTTTGCTGCAGTGCCCACATGATTTACCGTGGCACTGCTTCTCTTGCTGCTTTTGCAGGATGCATCGGCAAGGCCTCTGAAAATGTATCAAATCATGCTAGAGACTCGGTCCATATGCATCATTGCACACCTAAAATAAATGACTGTTAGTATGAAAGTAAGATTTAGTTTTTTTTTCTCCAGAGATTTCCTCCCACAGGCTAAATACATACATGGTTGGGGAATTGGTGACTCAGAATGGTTTTCTGGTATGTGTGTGAGTAGACTTTGACGTCCATAAAAGTTTCTTTACTCATGATTGAGAATCAAATATTTTGGGTGTACCCTGCCAATTGCCCAGTAACATGTGGTTTAGACTCCTGCCTTCCTGTGAGTCTGAACTGAACAAACCACCTTTTTTTCCTACACAAGGGCTGCCTAAATCTGGCTTTGAGATTGTGTGCAACAATCTTAGTATCCTTTTTATAGCATGTTTTGAGGGATCCTCAACAATATATTTTAAAAAATCCCACAGTGATGATCCCAAGTGATTTTGGTCAGATACACAATTGAATGTTTCCAGATTAAATTGGTATGATTTGTAGATCCAAAACATGCACAGATACAAAAGGCTTTGCTTTTTTTTAGCACCTGTATATTATTGATGAGCGTATTCCCAAACAGTCTTCACAATATACTGTCTGGGATGTATATTTGGACAATGCTGCAGACTTCAACATCCTCACTTGGAGAGAACATAGAATTGCTCTCCGGCTAAAATTGCAGTTTTATGCAAAAGTTTGCCGCAATTGAGTTAAGACTTGACTTAGAAGTATAATGAACAATTTTGTGCAAAGAAAAATATCTAGTCAGCAGTCTGGTAGAAAAAAGAACTAAGCGGAAACCAAGTAAGACAGAATCTCCAACAAAAGAGGAATGGATGAAAATAGATCTGGAAATTCAAAATGTGGTACATTTAACTCTCAAAATAAGAATCCAAAAAAGAACATTTCAAAAGAAATGTGAGAGGAGGACAGTGTGTGTGGTGAATTGGGATAATTACCTTGTGCTTGTGTTTTGCATATTTTACGGGAACACAATGGTCAAAAAGAGAAAACATTCAACATCTTTCTTACTTTGTCTTTTTCTTATGTGTGGGAGTTTGTAAAAGAAAAAGCAACAAATAAGCGGGAAAAAACTCTTTGCTCGCACTCACGTCTTACCTTAGCTATTCAACAAATGTGCCTCTCCGTGGCTCTTTTCTGAAGGTGTGAAAAGGAAACCTTTTCTTGTGAACCTTTACTGCCATTTAGATGAACCTCAGCTGTAAGATAAAATCTGTTAAGAATCTTCCCTAGGGTGTTGTGAAATGCCAATCTAGAGTCGTTCAAAAGTTGATTTGACAAAAATCAACTTTTCCAGCAGGCTGGAGGGAGGGTCAGAAACCATGAACCGATAAGAAGTGGAAGCGAAGGGAAAGCAGATAAGAGACTTCAAGTGTCAGAGCCATTAGCCATCTAATCACCTCCTCATTCCTCTCATTAGACCAAATTGATATTTGCTCTTTTTTCTCAAATACGTAAATATCTAAATAAACAAATATGTATTTTGTCTGTAATCATGCTCATGTAGTCCAGTTAGCTTTGTGCTTAGGACATCTGGTCTGCTGATACTAAAGGCCATCTAATCCCATTTTACCGTTTAAAGGGACCATGAGTGAGAGTACAACATCCATCATGGATAACATGCAGCATGTAGTTACAGCAGTCACACGCTACAGTAAAACTTCTGAGCTCTGTATGTACATCAATGTTTCTGTTGACTCATCCATTTGGAAATGATTCTCAGTAATTTCATGCATAATTGTGAAAACTTGTGATGACAATTACGTATGTATATGTTTCTGATCAAGTGTGTTTATATGCTGCCGTGCTAAACAATGAGGTGCTGTGATGAAAGAATGTATAACTATTTGTGTTGAAAGACTCACTTAAACGAGTGCATATATCTTTGTGGCTCCATGATGGGTGCCTGATTTACTCTTCTGATCACATGAAAATAGGCGTGCTTGTGTTTTACTGTGTCCTGTGTTCCTAAAAAAGAACTGACCACTTTAAAGCTTGGGATTGTGAATCACCAGTTGGCTTTGCTTTGACACGGTGATAAGAAAGGCTGTTAAGAAATTGGAAACACTGCAGACCCCTTTGTTTATTACCAAGTCAGTTCCTTTACATTCGGTGGAGTCCACTGTGATGTCGTAGAATGCAACGAGATCTGCCTGCCTATGGCTCATCCCATCCTCTATCTCTGTATTGATCACTTTGCTGCATTAGACCCATGATCATTTAGATGGTGTGGGTCACTGGGATTAAACTGTCAACAGAAAGTCCCTGCGGTACACAGGCAAGACCACGGACATTCACACACATATGCATGTTTTTTTGGGGTTTTTTTTAGAGAGAAAGGCTTACATGAAAAATTTGGGAGTAGCTGGCAAACATTTACAGTTATGGCAGCAGAGTTATCATGAGAGGATACCGCTACAGATAATGAACATCTCAATATTGTTTTGAAGAGTTTAACCTTTTAAATATTCCTTTATTTTGCTTACTTTATGCTTTATTTTTTTCATTTTTGCTGTCTCTTTGAAAACTAATTGGTCATATTTTGTAAGAAGTGTAAGGTGAATGGCTAAATCCAATACATTTGAAACATGGTATTGAGCTTGCTGGTTCATGACATCTTGGTTCATTATCATATGTTGTCATTGATAATGACAATCATTGTCATAATGGGACACATGATCAGTTCAAGGAATTGTTTGATATTTTTAAAGGTTCCACTTGCTCTCTGTGTTTTAATGTAATCATGAAAGCACATAAGTACATTTTTTAAAGTTTCAAACCATTCTTGTTGAAACATGTGTATCAATGAAGGCATACCCACTCAGTTTTTGGGAATTCTGCTTGCTTCTATATGCAGGATTTAATGATGAAACTATAAAAAGTTGAGCCCAATAAGTCGTAAAAAAGCTGAGAGAAAAAGGAAAAATGTCAGTCTTTTTGCACGCTCAAAGTTTTCCGAAATTCTGCTGAGATAACGTCCTTAAGTAAAGCTGTGCAAAATTAGCATGGGCGCTAAAGGTCTTTTGATTTAATTAACATTTGTAATCAACACATTGTTGAAAAATAACACCTTCGCTCAGACAACTGCTGTTTCCACATATTATTTGTGTCAAAAAGGAAATAGGAAACCACTATCAATAGATCGGTTAAACAAATCTACTACCTTGTTTGTGTTTTGTGTTTGTGTTTGTGTTTGTGCTAATGGCGCTTTTCTGTATATTCCTCCTAAGGCACATGGTGTATTTAGGTATCTGACTTCAACATCTTTAGGTATAAGACTTTAAAATGGCTACATACAATATATAAGATAAATCAACCTGATGAAGGTACAAATATTTTCCTCTCTCAAACAAGTAATCAGATAAGTTTGAAGTTTGTTTCATTACTAACTCATTAGAGGTAACCTGATTTTCAACTTCCTGGTAAATGGTTGCATCCATGTTTTGATGTTCATTATCATGACTTCATTGTAACAGATTAAGATCTTTACTTTTTGGTTGTGGACTTAAATTGACATCTATTGATCTGCATTTCTGAGCACTTTTAGGTTTTCAAACCAAAAAATAGCCTCTTCACCATTAATGCCACTGACAGAAGAGTGAGCCATTAGTGGATTATTCAAGTGGATTTATTTGTCAACATAAACCATTACGGCTTAAGGGAGGAACTGAAAAATGTTTTAATGGGTTCCTGCACCACAGGAAATGAAAGCTAAGAGGGGAACTTTTAGGAATTAAGCTCATAAAAATTAGGCCATTTATCTTACTGTGTGGAAATGGTTCTGCTATTGTAAGTATTGAAACATATGAATAATATTTGTCCACTGAGCTATCTTTCTTTTGCCTCTTCTTTTGCCACTCTTCTCCATTTCATCCTTCTGTCTTTTATTTTCCTTCTTTGATTAGATTCTACTTGGAACCAAGTCTGCCCTTTGGGTGTTGCATCCCCAACTGTAAGCATTGGTGGGTGTTTGAGATCAATAACTTTAAGTGCTTAAAGGCTCAGTCAGAGGTTGGAGAACTCATCTGATGCCCTATTCTTAAAACTTGCAGCTGATATTTTTTGCAATTATGTCTTTGTTTTTTCTTTAATGGCCAACATTGTTTTTGTTTTTTAATAACACATCATGCACTAAACTCAGAGAAATTAAAGTTAACCTTTGGAAATGTCTTTATTATTATCATCCATCAATGGCCAATGGATTTAAAGCAGCAGGGGTGGCTGCTAACATGCCATGAGTCAATACCTTTCTTGTGTTTATACCATAAGTCCTAGCGACACCTCTAGATTCAACAGTGATGACATTTATCTTAGTTCTGACCTTTCCCAACATGGCCAGTGAATCAGATCATTACACCTCAAACCCTGCTGCCTCCATGCTGATGTATTACTTTCCCAAAATGAAATTGTCATCCTCCTCAATGCCACAGTGTTTCCTGTTTATGAACAAGTGAATGGGACATATCACAGCCCATAAGGTTTCAGTGGGAATTCACTTAAAGAGTAATACGGCCATCTAACCCAAAGAGATGAGTGTGTGAAAGTGTTTTTTTCTTTTTAGAAGAAAAAAGTACAATCTTAGATTTCAACATGTTTTCACCGATAAAAATGCAGAAATTGGGATGTGTGGTGTTGATATCTCACTTTATGTAAGCCAGGTTCACATTACATAAAGGCAGGATGAACTTCTAACATGCCAATTATACAAAGCATTTCAGAGAATGCTGTCTCTTCTCTATAGATTTCCTGCTGTTGTGTGGGTCTTGGATTGATCACATCCTGTGGTTACCTGGAAACAGAAGCATGAGCAGGGATGCTGACATGCAGGCAGCATAAAACAAACACACACAAATCTTTAATTCCATGCATACACAGACACATGCACACATGACCTATCAGTGTGTGTTTACTTATTATGGTTTCATTTCTATTAGGGCACTACACCCTACAGCATTTTGTTAATGTCCACCTCTGCTTCAACAGCCAAAGGCATAGTAGTTAGAATTCGGAATCTTTTAGCTGAAACTTAAGTCTAACAAATTATTTATTCTTACCATCCCCTAGGCATTCCCTCAGGGGTCAGCCACAAACTTGCCATGCTATGTAGGGATCTGCAAAATTATTTGTTTATTCGAGATACAACTAATATTTGTGTGCTGGTCCATTGATTGCATGCATACACAGTTTGCCTATGTGCTGATAAACATTGACGCAGCCAGGCATAACATAAAAAGCAAAGCATGCAGATAATTTGAAATTACTGCATCATAGGAAATTTTATAAATAATCATTACTAACTGGATAACTACTCACTTCTAAGTTTTCTGATAATTTTTTGTGAAATCTCAATTCTGATTCTTCTATATTGGCTCGTTCAATGCAAAACAGTATTTTATTTTATGCTTCAAAACCTATCATTTGAGTCGCAGTCAGGATTTATTATCAGGAGCAAAGACATTTTTCAGACCACAGAACTGTGTCGCTGAACCCCACGAATAAAAATAAACAAATGGAGAAAGAAAAAAAAAAACAGTTATTGGTTGTATACTCTGTTTTCGGGGTCACAAAATTGTCTCCACTGAATGATAAGCCTACAATGGCTGCATGTCAGAGGTAAAGGCTAAACAAATGCGATTGGAAGCTAAAAGCTTCTTACACGTCTCAAGGATGCTTCAATATCTTAAATCTCATGGGGGTAAATGAAGGAGGATTTATCTTGCAACAATTGAAGTGTCAAGTGTTTTCTCCAACCTTTTAACTCATAGTAGATTCAGTTGTAAAACCAGTAAATATCTCTATTGTGATCCTAATCTTTCAAGATTCAATACTAGAATCATCTAAAAGGGATATTCTCATAAAAAATCCTTAGTCTTACAAGAAACTTTTCCTTTATATTGTTTTTGTCATGTTTTTTTGTCTAGTTAAGACACGCAAGTGTTTTTTTAAATTTAGTCCACAACAGGTTATTTCTTTATAAGTGTTAAACGATTGTGATTTGATTGGAGTGTTGAAACACAATCCTTCTGGACAATTGAAAGAGTGTTTTTAAAGCTGGGCAAGGCTCTATGTCAATTAGATGCTGCTACTTTAACAACTTAGATTGTAGTTTTGCTAAATTGTACATTTTCAATTTAAGCAAACATTATTTGGAAAGGTTCTGTCAGGAAGTCCAATATATTCTGGCACATTTTGACCAGTTGGAAACAATGATACCTTCAGAAGAGAAGCTTAAGAAGAGAGGTCTGCTATGTAGATTTTATTTGAATTTAGTAGTGTGGGAGGACCATGATATTTGAGAAAGTGTTTAATCTAACATGACTCAGAAGTAAACCCTAGAGTGTGGGTCATAAACATATTTGTTTTGATAGAAAATAGAAAACTGTACAATACATTTAAGAATCTTTAGAATCCCCCTCGAAATAAGGACAAATGGAGGCATAACTTATACAGAAAGATTTTTCATGTTGAAACATTGCAACTTTAAATGCGATTCCATTGAGACTGCAAAGCTCACCAACAGTCACATGCTGTCCGCAGGCAGTTTTGCACACAAAGTGGTACCCACCTAGTTTGTCAGAGTGTTAGACTTTGAAGTCAGCAGAGGGTCTGGTTATCCCCCCTCAGCTCAACACAGCTTCACTTTGGTTTCAGCTACATGTGATGAAAAAGCTGCTTTGTAGTGAGTAATACCACAGCTGAGCACCCAGAGACAAAGAAACAGATGTATAAGAAGGAGAGTTTTTAATCATTCTCTTAAATCTCTCCTTTCTTTTGTTCAGTTCAATGAAGCCGGTGTGGGGGGACAGTGGGTAAATGTGCTGACTCACAGCTTAATTTTGATGTGTGAAAACAAACAGTAATTAGTTTTTTTAATGTTTCGAATTGGAGAAAATTGCTTTAGCTAAAAACCCACCATCCCAAAGTGGGGTACCCTTTGGAATAACATATCATTATTCATTACTTATTCCAGATGTGAATTGAACAAGATTTTTTTCAAATCAGATTTTTTCACATTTTTTTTAATGTAATGATAGATCACCAAAAAATAAATATCAGACTTGGCTTTAAAAGGAAACCTCTTGAAAGAATGCATCAGTTTTTTGCTTCATGAGATTGGTGATTATTTCTCTTTGTGTAATCTGGCGTTTTGACATAAAGATCAATAAAGCCAATCAGCAGAGCAGAGATGTTTAATGACATTAGCAAACCAGGCATTTACAAAAAACGGACACCAACATACCATTGCTTTAATCAATCTAAAATGGAAAATGGTGAACAAAACGAGTTTCGCCTCTTGATTGTTGTAGCTAAAATAAAATAAAAAACAAGATTACTGCTTATTTTGTGGAGAGAGAATGCTCAGAAAAAGCACCATCCAAGGCTATAGAATATAGAAGCGGAGTAATTTCAACTATTATTTTCATATCGGGCTGTATTTTTTGTTCATTTTTTTCTACACAATTCAAACAGACTATCTTCCTAATTGTGGTTTTCCTGATGAAACTAATTCATTGCTTTATTAAGAAATATGCACTTAATTTAAATTCTACTCTCCATTTTTTTATCAGATTATTTTAAACATTTTTAAGAGCTTCAGGCTGTACTGTGGTTATTAGCCCTGTCATCATTCAAACAGTTTTCTGTGAAATAGCTTTATGGAGAGCACATAACAGAATGCAGATGTATGTAGTTTTACTTTAGTATCTCTGGATATAAATCAGTGCTCAGGTGAATCTCAGATCTAATCTGATGGTGATTTGCTCTGCCGTAAGTGTCCAGTGTACAGCAGCTGCGTCTGTTTTTCAGTGACCTATGCCTCTAATTACAGTGAGAAAATATCAGTGGTCTTCTCACGTAAATGTCTTCCTGGAGCAAGCAAAGTTTAATCGAAACAGAAGCTTTTCCCTGATCTGAAACAGAGGTTATGAATACTGATAGCAGTGATGGGCCGTATGGGGCGCAAACCTGGAGCCTTTCCAACTCCCTAGAAAAACTGCTTTTGTATCTGCAGCTATGAAATATCACATGACATAAAGGGATAATTCGTACTTTATATGTGGATGAATTGGAGAATATGGACTTCACACTTACTTTTTGCTTAAACATGTAAAAAACCCATGTTACTCCAAACAGCAATTTCTTTGGGGTTGTGTGCTTCAAATTGACAGACTAAATAGAAATAACATTGTGTAAAGCATTTAGAAAGTGCTCTGCTATCAGATATTGCTTGCTAAAACGATCATAATTGCTAAATACAACTGCTAAATACCATCAAATAGGGCGCACCTGGATATTTCCAAGTGGAAATATATGCTATTTATAGATAGGTTACAATCTAAGATATTTTCAAGTGACAACATTTTGGACTACAATATGTCCACTGTGTTCAGAATCTATTTGGTATGCATCACATTTTCCCAATGCACACTTACCGGGATTATCCTCAGACACTGCATCTCAATCAGGATAGTCAACGTAATAACAACAAATAAAGGCCTGGGTTTCCTGACATTTGACAGCCCACAAATCAGCGGAGGGAAATGGAGCATTGAGTTACCAAAGGCTTTCACTTAAAATAAAGCCAGCAGTATTTTTCCACCATATGCTGATTACATGAATGGCTTCCAGTAAGTATACTGCCGCCACAAATGACTACAAGGTTGAGTGTGCACTGAAACATTTTCCACCTACACAATGTACAATAATTTGGCTCTTTTATACCTCCCTGGACTTCAGAGGAAAACAAAATACAGTATTAGTTTAATCAATATTTACCTTAAAATCTTTGTTGGAAGCTCAAAGTAGAATTGTGAAATAATACATTTGTATGTCTTGTCAATTTTACATTGAGTTCTTCACGTCCATCTGATATTAACATTTGATTTGTTGGGACTTTTTTCCACTGATTTCCTGCTGAGGTTCATCCACATGTAAAGGTAATAAGCACCTGAAATGCTGGATCAACAGTGTTCGTCCTTGTTTGAATACACTTAAACAAAATGTTTTGAACAACACCATCCATAGCTTGAAAAGGATGAGATTTATTTGTGAAAAACCTTCTGTTTGTGAGCTCACATGTCAAAGCACAATACACAAATCTCCAACCATGATAAATACACGCTTAACACATGGATGAGAGTTAAACCTTTCAGCTGCATTCATGCTCAGAGCACAATGGATTCCTTACGGAGTCCTTACTTCTGTGCTTATTAATACTGACATGTATTAATTATTCATTCATACAATTTATCAGTACTGCAATAGGTGGGGTTTCATCTTACCAAAAATAAAGGCAGGTAATCAAACTATCTGTGGACGTCTGTAGGAATAAGTGATTTATTTAGTATGCAAAAAAGCACAGTAGATGAGCAGTATAAAAGAGAAGCAATCCAATACTTCTGAAACTGTTTTTATCACATCCAGACCTTACTTCAGTTATGGTATTATCCTTTCCCTCCTCTATTCTGTCTTTCTTCCACAATCCTCTCCTTTTTCTCTCCCTCCAGTGTTCCTTGCAGGCGAGCATAGCCTCACCTGGGGGCTGTGATAACACAGAGCAGAGTCATAAATGGCAAGGGGATCAGTGATGTGTGCATACTGCCACAGGGGCGAGTGGGGATCTTATTGGCTGATTCCACTCAAGCATGGCCTCACTCATGATGGTGCAGAGACAACAGGGTGCCCGCTCACCGAGTAACAAAACTAATCCACAAATGCAACACACACCTCCCCTGAGCAGCCAATACTCATGCATGTAAAGAGCATCACCTTGAGCAGAGTCAGACACATCCACACATCTGTTTGTATTAGTTTCTTATGTAAACAGAGAAATATTACAAAATATTGAGAAAAAACGTGACCTCAAGATACATTTATGGCCTGTTTCATAAATCGAAATTTGGGACTTTTTCCAAAGCATTCCACTCCTCCATTTCAGCTAACAGCACTATCAGCCAGAGGCAGGCTGCAGACAGGCATGTGCACACTTCATGGCACATGGTACTGCCAGCTGCTTCTATTCAGAGCAAGAAGACTTTCCCCAGAAGGATGCTTAAATCAACAACAGTGCAATGACAAGGACGAGAACTTTTGGTGTTTTTCTGCATTCCAGAAGGAACCAGACAAAGTTGGCTCCTTCTCTGGAAAGAAGTGTACAGAATATTAAGTTGACTTCTGAAGGGCTAAAAGATGCTTTTTGTTATAAACAATATTGGTAACAAGATAAAACTGGTTTGTTTCTGGTCGTGCCTTACACAATGGCAGATTTATAGTTCAGCGGTTAAGAGTAAGACATAATTGTCAGTTATTAAATTTCTAATGAATAGTTAGATCGCTAACAAGCTGGCCAGGAAATCATTGACCAATAGAGGGAAGAAAAAACAAGTAAAGTCCAAAATATATTAAAAGATGTAACTACACAGTCTGGTGCACTTTAACCAGATTTATTTTTAACGATGGCTGAACAGTACGAGGAAACTTTAAAGACTTAACAAAGGAGGGAAAAACAGAGTATTATTTTCCCAAAAAATTTGTTTCACACCTGCTGAGATTTTTTGTCCCGGTGTTGTGACAGCTCAGCATCTGACTCATAAGTTACCCAGAAGTTATGTTGTGTTGTGAATATCATGAAATTGCCACTGCACAGATGGGTCACGCAAACACATTAACATTCAGTCACAAACAAGCTTAACTACACTGTACATTTGCATAAAGAGATACGCACTTACAGGAAAACAAGCTTAGGCATGCAATCAGCCCTGTATGTTGGGTAATGCCTCATCAGCTACATGACAAGTGAAACTTTTGGAAATTGGACTGTTGAGGCAAAGATCAGTGACAGTGAAATTAAATAGGTGGGTTAGATCTGCATTTAAGGATGAAGACAAAGGCAGGCAGAACGGGTATTAGAAATGAAATATTAAGTCTGTTTGCATCCTTAATTTGTCTAAAAGAGGATGATATGAGTGTCTGTTAAACATATCTAATGGAATTAAGATTATGTTTTTAGGGTGTGTGGAGGATCTTCTGATAATCTGACCTTATTCCTGCTCACTTAGTGTCAGAAATTGATGTGGGAATGTATCAGTGTCCCTTCTCTTCACTTGTCTTTGTCACAGCTTGGCTCCTGCTGAAGACAGATAACCAAAACTGGAGGTTTACATTTGCTTTATTGAGCGTTAGATTCTCAAGTGTGTATTCAGGGCTGATGGATAATCCACGACTCATGCAGCGTGTGTGTGTGTGTGTGTATTTATGTTTGTTACATATGTCTATGTAGTTGTTGGAGCATACATGCATGTGTGCAAAGCTTGATGAAATATATAAATAATTGCAGCTGTTTGGTCTACACATGGGTGAATGCGTTCACATGGAAAAAATACATATGTCAGGAAACCTGCACAACGGTGAGAGTTGTGTAACCTGATGATAACAATAACACCAAGCAGCAATATTTAAATGTGTTTTTGTTGTTTTACTTTGTTGTTTAAATGAGAGAATTCTTTCATTTGTCATTATCTCTTGATTTCTGAGGTTGGACATATGAAATCCTTCATCTAATTCCAGTTAGCTGTAAAAGCTATCACCACATGAAGCTTTATTCCAGACAGTTCCATTCACTTTTATTTACCAATTAGTTTTTGGTGACAGTTTTATATATTCCAATAAGACAATAATTAATTATCTATACAATTTTTTTTTTACACCACTGTGGGTGATCTAATATTGTAAGTCATGTGCACTTAGCGGTACAACACATCATGACAGCCATCTGCTAAGACAAGACTGCTTGTGATATTGCTCTCCAGAGAGGGTGCCATCAGTTCGCTTGGCACTGGTCTTCATTGGTGCTTTTTGAGAGTTCATATGGTCACAGATTTGCGGTGAGTATTAAATAACATCACGAGTAAGAGCCACGGGGGGAAGTCTGTGTGAGCCAACTCAATAAATCATTTGCATTCTTAATATTGCAATAATACAGAAAGCATAATAATTAACTGCAAACACAAGCAGAGGAGTAATTATTTCTGCAGGATAATAAAGTAAACACAGCAATAACATAAACACAATACCAGTGTAAAAACAACTGAAGGTACTGCAATACAGAAATATTATCAACAAAATGTATTTATGCTGGTTGTTCAGCAGAAAAAGGACCTCTCTGAGGTATTTATAATCTCATGGATAAATGATCACAGGCTGAATTTCAGGAATTTACATTTAGTAGACTGAAATAATCTGCACTTAGTTAATGTGTTAAATTTGGGACAATATTTTTTCATTATTCCAAAATAAAAACATCCATCCATTCCCAGATAGGGATACGGGGGGACTGGAGCCTATCCCAGTTGTCCACGGGTGAGAGGCAGGGCACACCATGGACGGCCCGCCAGTCCATCACAGGGCCACACAGAGACGCACAAAGAACAACCAGGCACACTCACACTCATTCCTAAGGGCAATTTTGAATGTCCAATCAACCTAACATGCAGGTTTTTAGACAGTGGAAGGAAGCAGGAGTACCCGGAGAAAACATACAAACTCCACAAAGGAATGTCCTGATGAAAAAAAAAAAAGTTAATTAAAAAAAAAAAAGTTCCAGCTTTGAGGAGGCATTTTGCAGTTAGCATCAATAATTGTTGTTTTTCTAAGCTGTCCTCAAATTATTTTTATGGATGTTCAGGTGAAATATCCTGTGAGAGCAATTACATGTACAGTGGAACAATTTGATCAAGTAGTCATTCTTTTTCAAAGGGTAACAAATTATTTGAATGCTCAGACTAAACCAGGAAGTGACAATATGTCATTAGTTTCCATAATTTGTATCCAAGATTACCAATAAGATTACATCCATGATGATCACTGTAATGTCCAGAAGAATGCAACTTGGTTTTAGAACTGTTTTCTAATTCTGAATAAGTCATTTTGTTTCTTAAATGTAACCATCTCACAGTTATTTTCTTACGTTATTAGCTGACATAACATGACCCAAGAATTGCATATTTAAAGTTTAATGTGTCAATGTATAAGATGATAAAATGTCCTATGGTTTCATTCTAAAAGCCTGATGAAATTCACTTTAAACCTGCAACAATTACTGAATTTCATGGTTATGCTGTGGCATGGTATGAACATGTGCACCACTTAATTGAAATTAATTTAAACTTCAGAGATAGGATGGTACCACCAATGAATGTCCTTGACCATATGTTTTACCCTATCTTTATTTCATGAGCAGTCACATTTGTGCTGTTCATTCTTTGGTAGCTGTCTTACTAAACTTGAAAGGCGCTGCTCACTTCCAGTCAGGTTGGATGTAACTGTGGAGCAGTAAAGAGATGGAAATAAGCAGTGAAGTGGGAAAAACATAAAAGAGGCACACAAATACTCTTTCAATGAAGGTGACATACAGTTTGTGTCATTTCTGTACTCTGTGTCATCATGAATTGTGGTGCACACCCAGTTGTTTGCCTAGCAGCGTCTTGGGTGAACATGCTTGGCTGAATCTATTCACTCAGAGGAGGTCGTAGTGTTCAGATGTTCAGTAACTTTTGCATGAAGTAAAATAAATAAAAAGATGTAGAGGCTGCACTAGTTCAACTTTGAAGGTTTGTTTCCTGTGTCTTTTGTTTTTTCTGGGACAATCTTTTAATAATAACTGTGACACCTCGAAAGCCCACAACAAAGAAATAAACAAGTGTTGTACACTAATGCATTCACACATATGAAGACAAATAGAACAATATTGCAATTATCCACAATGGGGGTAATTTAAATGATGAGATACTGACTGATATTTAATATCAGAGATAGAAAATTAAGATAATTTACAAAATAATAGATAACAAACATGATCAAAATCAGAGAAGAATTGTAAGATGTCACTATTGAAAAGCATCGTATCAAAGGTCTGACATGTACTAGATGAGAAGAAAAGGAGCTGAAGTAGTACCCTGTAGAACCCCAGGACTGCATACTAAACGCACATCTCCCTATCCTGGCATACTGTGGTGCATCAGTACCATAAAGTTTTTAGACAATCATTTGCTTTTAAATTGACCCCTTCTCATTTGTTCTGATCTCCTCCCATTAGGAATAGTTAAAAAAGTACAAAGATGACACAGTTGTAAATAAGCTTAAAAAGGACCTTGTTCATTAGATCACTTTTCTCTAATTTCCTTTTCTCTCTTTACACTGGTAAATCAATCAACAAGCAAATATTCTATCATCCAAATCTCACAGGATTAGGCAATAATTAAGAGAGGAAAAACCCATGAAAACTTTAAAAAATGGCATTTGTTGCACTAACTTATATTGTAAAATCACTCATTAACCTCCATTTAGGCCCACTATAACTATCAGTGGCAGCTAATTAAATACATTCTTTGAATTAAACATTGTGATTATTCATGTGGATAAAGGTTTTGATAGGCAAATACTCACATGATGAATAACACATGATGTCGCAGAACTTTCTTGTTCCATGAATATTATGTTAATGCTGTTTAATCATCTGGCATCACTTTCAGTTTTACTTATTTTTTTGTAGTTTCTTCAGTAGGTTTTATTGGTAACGATGGAGGCCTAAATGTCACTCTAAAACATAGACAGATGACCAAATGATTTATGTCTGCACCATGCTTGCTTGTTTCATGTGCTCTGACACATTGAGAACATTTAGAAAGACCAGAAACAAATGCAAAACTAAAAAGATTAAACAGAAAGAGGGCTTTCAGACCAACTTTTTCAGACAAATATATAAGGGCCTAATCGAGAATCTGAAGTCCATTCAGTGTGCTAAGCTCCATACGCTGCTATGGCTACACAGCAGGGATGCACCACCCACTGATGCTGTGTTACTCTTTTCTTAGCTTGAGAGCCACCTTGTGTGCCATGATCCTCAAAGTATACAGAAGTGCAGACCAGAGCATTTTGTGGCTTATACTGGGATTTGGAGCTGCATACCAGTGGATATTGGCGCTGTAACAAAGTGTAATTTGTCCTTTTCCTGCTTTCCACAGGATACACTCTTCTAAATACACAGACCACTTCATGTCCTTCTTTGCTGATTTTAAGTGGGTGCAGGTGCAGTTTGTCATTTTAGAACACACAAACCTTCACATTCAGCGCATCTGAACGGATGAAATAATGGATGTAAAAGGTCACTATAAAGCAGTTCTATCTGGATTAATTCAGGAGACACAAAAAAAGATTCAACCCTTCATATTCTAGATGTATTTCCTTAATTTTGTCATCTGTCACGGGCCAGCTACCCGGATGTTTCATCATTGTAATGCATGTGGCTGCATGTTCAACACACAGCACAAAAGTTGCTTATTATTTTTAAATGCATTTCACTTTGATGGCTTCTACTGAGTTTTGCTTTTGGGATGGTTAAATTATGTAACACCTGAGGAGGTATTTAGTAAGTAAAGGGACATGACATGACATGTCTTTTGATCTAAGGCAAAAAGCACATATTTTCTCACAGAACATTAAACCAGTTTTTGTATGTTCTGTGTTGAAACAAGAAAAAAAAAGTTGCTTATCTCAGTGGTAAGTTACATGGGTCCTCATATGCAGAAGGTCCAGTTTTTGCAACAGGCTAATGTATAGCTCGTTTGGTTTATATAGAGAAAAAATCTCTATTTCTTTGATTCAAGATCATCAGCTAGTTTTCTTAATTTATCATATTGACCTTTGCATGAGTAAACATTCTGTTAATGTTAGTATTTCAAACTCAATATTTGAACTAAAAAAGTATCATGATTTTAACACTACACTAATGAAACAAACTGGCACAGCAGTTATTGAGTTTATTTTCACTGTTTCTTTTGATTTCAGGACAGCTTTCTGTTTTTACAAACAATCAAAAGTCATACTAAGAGTTTTCATGTGAGGTCAAGCTTCCCGTGGATATAATAAATTATTCCTGTGATGTTTAATCTTTTATTTTAAACCATGCGTAAGAGAAATGCTTCACCTTGAAGTCTTGAATGAAAATTCACACTGTTATGACCAAAGCTCACACATCGTGACCTTGCCAGTTTGCAAGCTGGCAACTGCAGTAATGACACCTGGACTCAGGTCCTTGACAACAGAGTGCTCATTTAAGAATTTGTCACTCACAGAGACTTCAAATGAAATTACCGATAGTTGTGATGCTGATGTGACTCTCTCCTTGGATAGACATTCTTAAATTCAGCACTGTTTGCTTCTCTTAACTCCCCTCTAGACCTGCTGCTGTAGTCAGCTCATATTTGACACTTTGAATCCTTTAGGGTGTACACACAATTGTTTAAATAAAAAGAATAACAGATGTTGGCTGTTGCTGTTGTGCATGATATTTCTGACAAAATAAATAGTGTTTATATATAACATACATGTATATATATATACATGACAGTACTCAACCCAGAACTATACTGAAAAGTAAAATGTATCAATAATCCCCATTTGTTCTTATGTCTGATCAGAAAACTGGACATTTTGCTTTTCCTGTGCCTGGCAAATGGGTAGTCAAACCGTCATGATTATCATAAGCTTTTTAGTATTTTCTTCATCCTCCATTTGTGCTGCAAGTGACATTTGACACAACCTGCCCATATGCTCAGAACTAATTGTTTTTGGCAACATGTCTTTTGAAATCTTGACAAAATGTTGCCTGAAAAATGTTGTTTATGATGGAGAGAACCAAAAAAATAGATGTGAAGTCTGTGTGTCTTGCAGGATGTGACCCGTGTTCATGGCAGAACAAAGCAAACCCAAGAATTTTTCTTGGCAATGAAATAAATGAACAGCCTGTCACAGGGCTGAAGCTGCCCCCTGTGTGATTATCCCCATAACTACAGGCTCCTTGCATCTGTTGCTGCAGCAAATCAGAGCCATTCATTCTCAGTAGGTTTGTTATCCTTCCAGAGGTACAACCAGTGTCAGATTCTGGTGCTTCAGACCACATGAAAACACCTGAGTGTGTGAGTGTGAATGTCAGTTGTTGTGGTGATTGGCATTAAGCTTCCTTTACCTGAAAAACTCTCTTGTGGTCCATTTTGGCCCGACGGCTGCTGATTGGGTTCAAGTGGTCCTCGACAGCAGATGCCGTTTCAAGATTGCTTTTATCCCCCCTTGAAACACAAGGACAGATAAAGAATAGAGATTTTGTCTTTGGGGGTTTGAGAAGCTCCCTCTCACATATAAAGAAATACATGTACACCAACAGAGCTTTTCCTCACCTCTTCCCCCTCTTTCATGTGTCTTCACACCCACAGACATTCAGAAATATGAAAGAAAATACCACAAATTGTCTTTGGCTGCTATAAGGCAATTCCCTTCAGAAAAAAAAAGATGTTCAGACCGATTGGTCTTGAAGCCCTTTCAACTCATTGCTCTTCTGCTCAATGCAATCTTATCATCCCCATACAGCATGCTAATCAAAAGCAGTCACACCCTGCTATCTCTTTGCTGGATCAGCAGGTTTGTCTAAGCCCAATGCACGCACACGCATATACATACATACACACATACATATATATATACATATATACTGTATATATACTGTATATATATATATATTTCTTTACTGACATTACGTGTTTGATCCCATGAAGTATCTAATTTTGGAGATAACTACAAACTATTTTTAGGGGATGTTTAAAGTATTATACTAATACTAAACATACTCAACTGCAACGTCGGAAAGCTCTGTAGCGCAATGTATCATATGACTAAAATCTGGAGGACTTTGAAGGGAAATGTAACTTTTTTCATGCTGGTGACTCAAAGCAATAAAAATGTCCACAGGTGGGTGTATGGTGTTGGTGGATGACACACAAGCTGCCTGTGAAATTTACATCAGAAAAGTTTGTTCAAGAGGACTTTAGAGTAGTAATCTGCACATTACAAATCCAAACTTTTTTTTTTTCATGTGTTCCATGAATTCAGTAACAATTCAATGCCAAAACAGCTTTGCTTCCTATTGTGTTGGTTGACGTAGTAAAATCCTTTAGGTAGTTTATTTCTGCCTGTGAGCAAAGGGGATTATGGGTTAACCTTAAACAGAATGATCTTCCCCTTTCTCGGTGGAGTTTCAGATGATATACCCTTTTTGTGATTAGCACAAACCCTGACTATGGGTGACTTGTAGGCAGCATACATGGAAAGGTGTTCTTACTGGATTCGCCAATATAAGTCTAATGTGTTTCATTTGAGCTGCCGATATGTTTTTCATCACTTTTAATATACTATATAAATCTTATCTCTCTTTTTCAATGTTTTCGGTATTCTTATCAGCACACATGTCTTGGGTTTCCTTTGTCTCATTCTCTTTTGTCCGTCGCTTTATAAGTCTGTTATTCGCCACTCTCCATCTGTCATCTTAATGTCTCATTTTTCCAGCTGCTAACATAATCAGTTCTTTATGCCTTGTACTTTTTTGCTGCATTATCCCATCATTTCTCTTTACAGGTCAATCTTATCCTTTCCCACCTCTTTTATCTTCCCTTTCTCTTTTTTAATAGCCCCCAAGATATCCAATGCCTCTGATGGCTACGATTCCATTTTTCCCTGTAGCGGTGTCTTTATTTTTCTGAGCCCATGCTCTGTCCTACCATCAATAAGGATTTATACCACTGCTGGGAGCAAGCAGGAGGAGGGCAGAGGAGATACCTAGGAGAGTGGAATGCTAGAGGGATCACAGTGGCCATCAGATGAGGAGCTAGAATGCAAGGATGCGCAGTAAACAAGGAAGTGCTCCCAAGGTGAAACTAATTGAATTTCCTTCCCCCTCTGATTTGGATTTGCAAGGGCTTTCATGAAAAGATTTATCAGGGATAGGTAGTAAAAGGGATAATAGGAATGCTTGCAAAGGAACAAGTCATAGAGAGCCAAAGATACTTAATAACATATATGTGCATATTTGCATACACACACACACACACACACACACACACACACACACACACACACACATATATATATATAACATATATATTACATATGCAGAGAGACAACCTTTGATCACACTAATTAAATTATTATTCCCCCTCTGAGATTGCTTAACAGCAGCAAAAAGGAAGACTCCCAGCGTGGATCAACTCTGTCCAATCAGACTAATACAGTGTATATGTTCAATCCCAACCAGTTCAGTCCACATGCAGAGCCAAAGGGGAATTTACAGCAGCCATAGCCAACTTTTAGGAAAATGCGTAGTTGAAAGCCAAAACATCAACAAAAAGTTTACTGTCACTTAACAATCATCTCTTCTATAAATAAGATTAAAACGAACTGGACATTTATATTATTTTCTGGAAAAGATTGCTAAAATATAATTCAGCATCAGCGAACCACAACAGTAAGCTGAATTGTATTGCTGTTATTGCTACGTCACTGGAGGCATTGGCCAGTCAAAATCTAATTTTTGGAAAATGGACACAGAACCGATTTGCTAAAATAAACTTGATAAGATCCGCCAGTCCACAGCAGGAGAACATGTCTGTATTTGCTTTAAATTACACCAGACTTATTTCCCCTGGTTCCTTTCCTACCATATCATGGACATAGTTTCCTTTGTCATCATGAGGGATCTTTCCTTTTAGTGCATGAAGAGCTTCTGGGGTTTCACAGAGGGACTCAGATTGTGGAAACAAAGATGAATCCATTCTGGCAGCCTTGCTGGGAGGTTCTTAGGTATGAATAGACAGGTTAGTGATATTTGAGCCTGCCTTCAGCTACATTTTGCTGCGCTTTTAAAGGCATTTAAAGTGCACAACCACAAGCAGAGCAATCTTTTTAATGGTTTTCAGAAACAAAAAAAGCACAACTCAACACTTGAACATATCTTATTTGGGGTTTGAATAAACTCTTAAAGAAATTACCATAGTAAACTATGATAATTATTCATTTAAATGCTTTTCAACAAACACTATGTTATTTTCTTTGGCCTGGCCAAGGAGTGAAGAATAATCTCACACCAAAGAAAGACAAAGGTACATGTGTGTCCTGTCCCACTGTTGTAGTGCTGTGTACCCGTCCCCCAGAGATGCAGAGCAACAAAGAAAAGGAAACCAAACTAAACCTTGAGTAAATTTGTCTCCATTACTCTTTGCGAGAGGCCAAAAAAGTTCCCAATGGTCTATTTCTTGTTCCGTTGTGGCCCACTCTGATTTATAACCTCATAAAGAGCTGCTGAAACAAAGGGGGACAACCGTCACATGGGGAGATAAAGTACTCGAAAATGCTAATTGTTTGATTATGGTTAACACAATGATTTAAACAAAATGACAAAAGAAATCCAGGCATTAATTACTGGCAGTTCACTAATGAAATTACCTACACATGCTCATAGGTGTTCATTTTTTGTCTAGGTATGGTTTTCCAGGCTATAATTGCTCATTTGTGTTATTCTTGTCTGCACCTTGTGCCTGCTTGTGAGCCTCCAGCTGTGTCGTAAAGCATGAGGTTGTCTTTCTCTGCTCTCATTATTTGCCCCTCTCCCCCTGTCTCCTCCATCTCCCACGCTGCTCTACGTCACTAACACTCCCCGCTCATCCTTTATGACTATTTAACCACTCCTCAAGCTTCTCTGCACTGCACAATCCTTCTCTTATTCCCTTGCTTTTCTCTCATCGTGCCATAACCCTATTTTTTTCTCTCCTGCTGCACACATTTGTCTTGCTCTGTCTCCTGCCGAATCTCTTGTAAATTATTCCTACCTTTTATTCTCTCTGTCTGCTTGTCTTTATCTCTGTCTTAGCACATCATTGGCTCTGCATACTTAGGGAGGAAGTTGCGTCTCCAAACCAAACCCCTTAACGCCCAGTCATTGTTTCGTATTTAATCTGTTCCACTTTATTGAACTGAATTATTTCTAAATGATTAACTAAGAGTTCACTGTGGGGTGGAGCAGGGGGGTGCAGGGGGACATATGTTGTGAGATGAGATGGAAGGGCCACTGGAAGAAATATAGTGCGGATAACAATTTTTGTTTTGGAGGCAGACCGTGCAAATGGCCTTGTATGCACAATCATCAGTCTTTGATTCCATTACTGCAGCATGACTGCAAATGCATGACCCACTCACCCACCAGCTCTCCTAATCTGGAAACACAGCCAACAAAATTGCACTCTGTACATTTTTGTTTCTGGCCATGTTACAAACAGATATTTAGTATGTAACATAAAGTAGTAAAGTATGTGCATCTTTATATAATACAATGGATCTAAATGTCTACAGGGACCAATACTCAGTGTGTGTCTCTACGTTTTTGTTTCTGTGTGACAGCTGTAAAGAAAAAACAGATACTGTTTACTTTCATTCTGCCAGGGAGGTATTCATTACTGAGCCAGAAGGTACTGAAAGCAAAGCTGTAATGAGTTTCAATAGGCTGCCAGCTCCTTATGTGAAAATGTGAAGGTGGAGAAAGTAAAAACTAGAATGATAGGCTTTTGTTATGATGCAGAATCCCTCTGGTCTCAGTAGGAGTACCCTTGCAGACATGTATGAAGCCTTCGTAAAATGACTGACAATACATTAACGTGTTACCTTATTTTTGTACATACTCACCCAAACTTTTCAGGAAAAACCTCTCTCAGAAAACACACCACCCGAGGACCATTTTTCCATCCAAAAGGAAACTGATTTGAACGTATTTACGTGTTTTTTAAAGGTGATTTATACACTGTAGGATTACTTTGTGTAAGAAAGCAGACAAAGTTGCAGGTGATAAGTAATGTTTTTGAAAGACCTTCAGGAAAAGATGAAGCCCTGAGTAAGTTAGGCACACCAGGTAGGTAAACTAAAGTGCAACACATGTTCCAAAGATTTTTCTTATGGACTTTTCCCAGGCTGCATGGACACGGAATTGTGAATTCTCAGGCTATAAATGTGTGTGTGTGTTGTTGTATGATGACACGAAGATGCTCTCGTATCCACTAGTTTTTTTTGTTTTTTTTAACCTATAATGGACCATTCAGCACGAACAGCTAAAACTAATCATCTCACTTAATCTGTCCTTGTCAATCTTCTCAAGCAGAGAATAGACCAATGTAATGTCTCTTGCTCTTCATCTGACGGCCCTGATTTGTTTAGATGCCATAATATGACATTTTATTATGGTATATGTCATAATGGAATACTACCCTAATATAATGTATTTACTTTGCACTTGGAAAAAGAGGAGACACTTTCCATAAAATGCTGATCATATTCCTGTAAATTTTATAACTGAGTGGTCTATAAAAATTGAATAACTGAATGATGGCAGTAGTTATGGTCAACTACTCCAGTGTTTAGAACCTTGATAATAAAAGTATAACTATCGCTTCTCCTGCATAGCTCATTAATGCACCCCCCAGCAGGGACGTGAGGTGAACAAAATCAAACGTTTCCACAGCGCAGCAGCAACAGGTGATTTTACAGAATCTAATTAGCGAACAGGCTATGCAGCAAAATTTACACAAACGGTTCAAATCCCTTCCTTTCTTACATACAAATATCACATTTTGTTATTTATTTTTGACATTGGAGTTTCTTCTTGGTTGGTGAATCGAACGGGGGAGCACAGGCCCACAGACTGAAGATCCATTGGACAAACGGTAAAATGATTTTTTTCGTGCATTGCTGTTGATTGTGAAGCTAAATTGACATTTACAGCACGCTCTTAGTAGTTGTAAGAATAACAAATGTCACGACTGGGAGAATGGCTCTTTACTTGTTTTATCACCGTATGTGAACGCCTTTTAGTCTAATAACAACAAGAAAGAAAACAAAACAAAAAACGTAGCTATTAAACAATAGTGTAAATGCAAAATGTACAAATGTGGTCACTTAAATAGATACTCTCAGACTTTATGTAGTGGGGGTAATTCAACTTAGAAAATGAGAAGTTTCTAAGATGGGTAAAGGGGTACTAGAGCCAAAATTGGTTTCATGAACCAGTAGCCTACTCCTTTTGTTTTTGCATAGCGACGACAAAAATTCTGTCAGTTGTTGTTTTACCATGTGGTTTATCGAATTGCATCTCCCCATTTTATTACGAACAAAGTTTGAAACATGTTTTTACAAGTCTGAAACCTCAAGTTGCTTATGTCTAAATTAAGCTGCCTACACTGACACACTGTTGATACAAATATAAATAACCTTTCTTGAATGAAATGCATCATAATTGGCTGAATAACTAGTAAAGTTGTGTCACATAAGAACTTTGGTGTGGATGAATTTGACCTCATAACAGAGGAAGGAAGGCCTTTCAGGTAGATGTTGTCATTTTGAAAGAATCCAAATAATTTTGTGACATTTCTGTGCTCTATTTAAATATTTGCCAAGACGCACAATGGCTAACTCTGAAATCGATTACACAGTTCTTGTTTACATTGTTTCACCGGATAAAACCTATTTACCTCAACCTCCACCAAATAACTGCTCTTAGATGATTGAATTGAACATCTTTTTGGGTTCACATGATCCAGCAAAATACTTAAAAATGCATTCAGGTTCTGTGGTGTAAATAGACAGTCTTTCTGTCTGGCCAGCAGACTCCAAAAATGTCAGTGAGGAGGCACAAACGGGTTATTCAAAGGTGCTTCCACTGAGTTTTCTCTTTTCTGGTGAAGACATGTGCCCGACTCTGCAGGCTTACTATGATATTTGAACCCAAATCAATCTTTCTATTCTTACCAAATACCTTACAGATCTCTCCTCATGCCTAATTCATGTGAAAATCAGGTAGCACTTTTCTCATGAATATTAATTATATTTCCCTAGCCCAACCCCTGAATAAAAATGTTCATGTGCTGACGTTTGCATTTTTCTGCAGCTGACTAAGACACTAGATGTAGAGCTAGATGAACCTGCCACAAGAGAGCAAACCTTAACTTATTATTACTGTCTGGTCACTGTCAGCCTCAGTGTTTATTTTGGAAAGAATTTATTTTTTTCGAAAGAGTTTGAAAGCTAAATTAATAGAAAAAAATTGCACTCTTTGGAGGAACTGAAGTAACATTTATTGCTTTGAGGATGTTGGAGGTCTGTCAGTGAGATATTATCTCCAGTAAACGAATGTTCAATCACAAAAAGTGTCCTCCCAATCCCTACCTGTTAGACAAAGATATAAGTAGTCCTGCTTTAGATGGAATTGGACACTGGATGTTTGTGGCTTTCGAAAAGTGAGTGGTTCAGTCACTGGGTGCCTATTTTTGATAACTTTTAGTGTAGTTTCTGTTTTTGTTTTTTTTGAGTGATTGTGGATAATAATTAGCCTGTAATGTACATTATGTATGGAAATACTTTTCCATCAAACTGCCTGTGTTGTTTGTCTGTTTGCACAGTGCTTTTAGTTTTTTTTTTTTATAGTTTTTTTTTATTTTGCCGTACTGTGTCTGCTCAGTCTCATGTTTGATGTATGACCTAAGGCACACCTCATCATGATAAGAATGAGCTCTTTATAGATGGCAAAGTGCTTTGATGTGACTACTTTTAGGTTTGATTTGGTTGAAAACCAAACCCCTTTCACCATAGCATTGACTGTGACTGAAGTTTGTGAATAAAGTACATAGTGTTGGGAAAGATTTTGACCAACCTATTTAAAGGTTGTTTATGGATGGAACTTTGATGTTATGTTTCTTTAAATAACTGCTGTGTACTTCACGATGTGTAGTTTAGTTTGTGTCTGGTCTCTCCTTGAGCATTTACATTTTTACTAAGAAAATTGTAGAGATTGCTTCATTTTATTGGAAATGGAGACCTTTCAGTTAAAAATACTGACTGAAAGGTGTGTATTAAGTGCCTGAGATGTATGGTCCAAACTTTCCTTTGGTTTCAGATTTATATGAATTCCGACTGAGATCAGAGCAGATCGCTTTCAGTTTGGTTTTAAAGCATGATCTGTATTGTGTTAAATATTGTTAAACGAAGGCATAGAAAGGCACGTTTATCTGTGTAGCACATTTCATGTACAAGACAATTCAAAGTACTTTACAAATGATTTAAAAGCAGAAAAACAAAGGAAAGAAATTAATAAACAAAATAAAATTGGGCAGATAAAAATTAAAGGGTACAGATGAAATACGTTCAGTTTCCAGATGCACAGTTAAACGGAACCGTTTTCAGCCTGGATTTAAACATTGTCAAATGTCGAATTGGGGCCTGTCTGACCTCTCAGGAAGACTGTTTTCTCTGAGTGACAGGAAGCCTGTGCAAAGACCTGAGCAGTGGACTGATATGGTCGTATTACCTGGTTCTGGTCAAAAGGAACACATAGTAAGCTGATATGAAATGTGATACTCATTCCTGGTTTTGATGATCTTTATATGGTTTTGATTATATTTATTAAATTATATCTGTTACCTTATCAGAGAAGGATGATTTATATTCATCTTCAGTTGTGGTATAAGATGAATTCTGTTCAAAAGAACATCTGGGACCTTTTCCTCCCCATAATAATATTGAATTGTTCGAAGTCTGTGTCTCCATAAAACCTTATCCATAATAGATTGCTACTGAGCTGAAGATTTTTTCCACCTGGGATGACACTGTAGGGATTTCTCTAAATGTCAACAGCTCAGCTTGATTTCTCAGTGTGCCACAGCTATCTCATTTCCTGAGAAATGTTGACTTGCATTCAAGACACCATCCAGTCCTTATCAAAGTTGTGCATTATGTATTTGTTTCTTATCAGACTTCTTATTCAAATAGAAAATACACAGATGTTAAACAAGTTTTTATGATGTTGTACGCGCTACCCGAGGATACAGACACTAGCAAGCCAGCATTGTGCTTAAAAGCTCTCATCCTACACTGCATTTCTTTAATGCATCTTGCTCCCTGACCAGCACTGCTTTTAATCTGTATGCTTGATCACAAAAAAAAATCAGGAACATGTAGTTAATCACCACCGTAGCTCTAGTGAGCACTTCCTCACCAAGCCTGCTTATTGACTCAGGCAGCACCCACAATCAGCCTACTAAGCTTTTAATCTAAAATACAATTACCACCTATGACTCGATGGGTACAGGCAGTAATGTTTTCTGTTACTCAATGGAAAGACAGCTGTTGTCCTGATTTTGTATTCTCCATTGCATAGTAAGCCTACTGCACTTGAACATAAAAATGATTACATTAATAATGCTATACATGTTAAGATGCTAAAACTCCTGATTTGAGGACCACTCTTATGATAAAGGACCAAGATGGTCCACAGTACAATGTAGGAGACAAATAATGTGGCACTGTCTGTTGTCACTGAATAATGTAATCCAGCAAATATACTGTCCAAACCAGGGATGTGTCATATTAGATATAAAATTATAATTATTACAAATACAGCGACTAAGAATCTGTGCTTACTGAAAAAATACATTTAGCAGACAGTTCAAAAATTAATTTTGAACTGGATGATTTTACATTGTAGATTTATAAAAACACAACACATTTATCTCAGCTGCCAGTTGTTTTTGCAGCTGAGGTGACGAGGATGTCTTGCAGAGAACTCCAGTCACATTTTATTTGTCAAAGGTTGCGGGGCAGGTGATCTCCTTGATTGACCTTCCATTGTATTGCTTTCTTGTCTTTCTGAAAATGTTTTTTTTTTCTTCAAATCTGTTCTTTCATTCTTGTGCTCTAAGTTAGGCTTCATCTCACAGTACCTGTTGAAAAACATTTGCACAGTCGCCTTCTGGACATTCAAGTCTTAGATATGTGTTTATTAATTGAATTAGATGCCTGTGTTGGATAAAACGTGGTCTTTGTATGTAAACATCCAAATCTGGACAGTTTTCTATATCATAATGAAAATGTGAGAAGGTCCTAAACTTTAAAACCAAAACACCTAAGTTGCCTCATTTCTGTTCCAAATGCTGGTTACATACTTCTCAAATCTGTTTTGATTTCTTTTAGTCAGGCAAGACCCAAGTGCCACCGTGAACTCTCAGAAATTCAAGGTCACTTTCACAATGTGCTGAAAATGTAGATTAATCAAGATTTTAGAGGGTGGGCTCATTCTATTTGCCGAAATTTGACTGTATTCCAAATTTTTTTAACAGGGTCCCCCTTCTACAGAGGACTATGATTAAGCATGATCAAGTTTTTTTTATTTGATTGCATTGTTTTAAATGTGTTGAAATTAAAGTTTAACTCTGGTCAATTAAACAGAAAAAACTTCAGTCAACTAAAGAGTAAGTGAGCTGAGTTTGCTTGTGGTATTTTAGATAATGGCTGTGTCAAAGCATTTATAATCCTTGGTTTCTAAACAGCACGTTAAAGCAATCCCCTGATGCGAATTAAAAGAACGAAATACTATTATTCCACATGACATCTTTTGACCATTTTGCTTAAAAGATTCAATGAATCAAGTACACACAAAGACTACAGCTGCAGTTTAACCATGAAAAAGGCTATTAGATAAACACAATTAATTGCCAATGGACGTAGCAGTTTATGGGTTATGGCCCAGCCTTGACCATGTGACGTGATTAAGTCATATTTTAGTTAAATGGCCACAATAAATGTTAGAACCAGTTTAGATTCAGTCCTAACTTAAAACACACGTATAGATTAATCTTTTGCAATTTGCATTCTATAGATAGAACGATCTGGACAAATTCCATTTTTAACACAAATATAGATACATAACCTTTTTAACCTCATGAACAAAGGTAAAGATGACATCACTCACATTAGTTTTTAGCTGTATTTGTTAGTGTCATTATATTTTACCTGCTTGGAGTACACATCTGGTTTTTATCAACTGATAAAAACAGTAATGACGGTCTGAGTTAAATAGTTTATGCTTTATATGAAAGTGAATTGAAAAACCTCTAAATTTCAACTAATTAAATCTGAAAAGCATTTATTTACTTTGTGCAGAAATTTTTTTTTTCCCCTCCCCTTCTACATCCTAAATCAGCTTTAAACTAGTCATTTAAGGATTAACTTGACAAACACCCACTCTGATAAATTTCACAATACTTTCTAATCAGCAATACTGCACAATTGTTAAATACAATTGCATCATATAAACTTAATGTAAATATGGAAGCTATCTGCTTTGAACTTGAGAGACAGACTGATCTGAAGTGTAAGCATTGCAGTGTATGATTATTAGAGATGTCAGGCTGTTTGGATGAAAGCCTCTTTGCTCATGATGTGTCAGTGAGTTACAGCTTAGCCCCAGAAGGCTTTCGCTTTGAGCCCTAATGAAGAGCAGTATGTCAGTAGCCATATGGCAGGAGTCGTGGTGTTCATACAGACACGCGGTGCCAGCTGAGACATGTCAAGGTTGCAACAGTGCATGTACGTGCATGTATTTATGGTGTTATGCATAGTTCATGCACCAACAATGTGCAGAGATACCTGCATATGTACTGTTTGTGTACAAATGAAATGTGTCTATGTTGGTGTCTTGTGGGTGGCAGTAGGTTGCACCATTTGCCAACAAGCCAGGCGTGATGAAACTAACAGACGGCCTGGTTTCTCATCAGTGCAGATCAGTGGCTGAAAATAAGGCCCGAGAGGACCTGCTGCGCAGCAGACTGTCAGCTACCTCAGGTAGACAAATGTTGCTGCCCAGGGCCTGGGGAACATGCAACAAGGTCAAGGGTCATGATGAGCCTATCGCCATGCAGACAACAGTCTAGAAAACATACTATTCTTAAAAGTGCCCTGATCTTCTTTCAGTATTATAAAGTTGATGCTTTTACAGTTTATAAGATAATCATGGTCATGTGTAAGTGGTCAAATACATTTACTAATTGACTGACACTTTAAAATCTTAAAGTGTCATTGTATAGTTACACTCAGTAAGATGAGTATAAATTTTGTTTTGAATGGCTTTAGGGCAAATGCACAATTTCTGTTCATATTTAGTTTGTGTTCCTGAATTAAGTTAAAATTTGTTATCAACATGTGAATCATTAAATTGTTTATACTATGATTTAATACAGATGAAAAGGAACACGTTCAAATATTTAATATCTTTTTTGTGATTGTTTATCCTCGACTAATATCGACTGCTCTCATTTTGGGTTATTAGTTGTGATTGATTGACTAATTAAGAGTCCAAAGTGTCAATGCTGAATATATTTGGAAATTGCCCATAAACGGAAGTGTGTGTGAGTTTTTCGTGTCCTTGTGGGCCTGTAACCGACTGATGACCTGTCCAGAGTATGCCCTGCCATTGTCATTGGGCAAGCAATGCCAGCTGTGATAAGTGCCAGCTTCTCCGCAACCCTACGAGAATGAAGTCATCCATCCATGACTAACATATAACCAAATTTAACATTGAACCAGAATATGAATACATCTACATCTGGTTAGCATCATTCACTTGAGTTTGCAGACAATAAAGATCTCCTGATTTCAAGCAGTCCTTCGTATATACTATAGGAAAATGGAAATAAGAGAGGGGAGGTGTTGGTTGTATAAAAAATAAATGCTTACTGTTATTCAGCCTTTTGTATCATAGCCAGACGTTGCCTGAGAATATATAAAAGACATAACAAATGGACTGTAATACCCTAAAAGACATTAACAGTAATGACCTAATTCATTTGACACCATTACAATCACAAAGCCCTGAGGATCAGCTGCTCGTCTTTCCTCAGTGTCTCTCCCCCTTTCACTTTTTCTATCACACTCTCGCTGTCATTTTGTTGCCAGTTCCCGTGATTCAAATCCCCTTGAATCACAGTTGCTTACCATACATATATAATCCCAGCAAGACCTGTCTTCATCAGGGGAAAGACAGTGACAAGTGTAAAAACATGTAATTGGTCAATTCCAGTGCGGACACATGTATCTTTTAAACACCTCAATTTGGAGGATCAGCATTGAAGTCTCACAGTGAATTAGTACAAAACTGTTGGAACTAATTATCCTCTGTTTTTCAGAGGAAGGATGGAATGTTGGGAGTATGAGAGATGAGATGTGTTTAAGAGATGATGCATACGCAGGGTGCTGTGCAGTGATAACCCCTGCTGAGAGAAATTATTGCTGTAAACAGAAGCTTGAATCTCATAAATGCATCTACATTCATTTGACTTGATGGTGTGCCTCATAACGCTGTTTTTGGTGGAAGGCAATATCTCTGTCACTACAAGAATAGATTTAGCATGATTGGCATCCATGGTAAATCTGAGAAATATAAGTGAACTGAAAATAAGAGAGGCGTGACAGCTAGCTGACTGGTTGGGTATACAAAAAACAAAGTTATCTTGATAATCTTTTTGTCCACATTTCATTATTGATTCAAAATCTAATGTCTCCTGTAGTATGGCTTTGGAGAGAATGGATAAGAAATTACTGCAAAGTTGATACCAGACCCTTCCTGATTAAGATCCATTCTGACAGTAATCCCCTTTAATGTTCAAGTGTCACCTGCATGAGGCTTTCAACCACTGATATGGGTTTTCTAGAAAACCTTTCTGCTATTCCTCGTAAAACATGGGCTCTTAAGATGGAGTCAGAATGGGTAAATCTTATAAACTAAAAAAAAGGTTTGATTTCTCTAAAGCAAAAAAAGTCCAAAAGCGATAAATTTTCAAAACTTTTGAAACATCACTAGGATATTTGGTGCAGAGGTTTTTGGTTGTTTCTGTGTGATTTTGTTAGATCATGAAATATGAATAATATGACTGATGATTTTACATACAGACCCTTTCCAAAAAATTTGAATATCATAGAAAAGTTGTTTGATTTCTATTATTCCATTAAAAATGTTTCATAGATGAGTGATTCAGAACCCGCAATTCAAAGATTAAGTATTTATTTATTACTTCATAATTTGGGTTTCCAGCTCATAAAACCTGCAAAAACAGGAATCAAAACAAAAAAGTGGAATACTGTGAAAAAATCACCATTTACTTCTCAGATTTAGCAGAAGCCCAGATTTCCTTGATATTTGCTCTCAACTCTTCTTTGTTGTTGGGTCTGCTGCCCCTCATTTTCCTCTTGAGAATACCCGTAGATTCTCATTGGGGTTTAGGTTCGGCGAGTTGGCTGGCCAGTCAAACACTGTGATGGCATGGGCATCAAACCAGCTTTTGGTGCTTCTGGTGGTATGGGCAGGGGCCAGGTCCTGCTGGAAGATGGAATCCGCTCCCCATACAGATCTTCAGCAGAAAGAATCACAAAGTCTTCTAAAACATTCTGGTAGAATGTGACGTGACCTTTGAGCAGAGTTTACCAACACCTGATTCGGACGTTGCACCCAAAATAATGACTGACTTTGGCTATTTCACACCGCACATCAAGCAGTTTGGGTTCTGTTCTTCACCTGTTTTGCTTCAAACTGCTTTACTTCAGAAAAGGAAAAGAGGACCTTGAACCACAGGCCAACAATCCAATAATCCTTCTTCTTGAACAGTTGAACACGTCCTTTGTTGGTTCAAGTTCAGAGGTGGCTTGACCCTGGGAACCCGGATGCGTCTGACTGTGGTGGATCGTGAGGCTGTGACTCGTACCCCATTCCACTCTTTCTGGATCCTTGCAGATTCTTGAATCTTCTCTGTTTGATGATCCGCTGAAGCCTGCAGTCTTTTTAGCTGGTTCATCTTCTCTGGCACGTATTGCCCTTCCACTAGACTTCCCATTGAAATGCTTGGACACAGCTGTGAACAGCCATCCTCAGCTCCTTAGTTATAACTTTTATGACCTACCCATCCTATGAAGGGTAACACTGATGGTCTTCTGGCCAGTTGTCATGTCTGCAGTCTTTGTCATATTAAACCAAACTAAAGCAATTTAACTTGTAGTCTGTCTCTAAAAGTTCAAAACAGAGAGCTTACATATTTACATTAATTTTATATGATGCAATTATATGGTTTAAAGCAGATTTAGAGGTTTACATGAGGTGGAAAAACATATTTACCTGCACAAAGTAAAAAAATGCTTTTCAGATTTAATTGGCTGAAATTTAGAAGCTTTTCACTCATTGTTTGGGCCCTGAATCTACAATCTGCAAAAGTTTAACTCTTTGAATGGCATTGTAGAAATCAAACAACTTTTCCATGATATTCTAATATTTTGTATGTATGTGTGTGCAGAAAGGAAATACATTTCGAAGGAATACATATTTTTTTATTAAGCTGTTAATATCTTTCTGTTAATACCTCTCCTAATTAAGAGCAATAATTTGCCTGCAATTTAATGTCTTTTAAAGAAAATAAGAGCTGATTTAAACATGTACACAATATAATTAACCATTAAGGGGTTTGATAATGTTTGTTTTTAATGAGAAACTAGTCACTATAGGAGCCACACATTATGTCTCTGCAATTTGTATGTATTCAACTATTGCTATAGTTACTGGTTGAAGTTCCTACAGTGCAACCTTATTTTTTTGTGTGGCCAACTGACAGTACTTAATATATTGTACAGAATTAGCCAGGCTCAAGTGATTTTAGTGTTCAAGGCTAATTTGTTGGTCCAGTCTGGTCCTGTACTGAACCAATTGGAACATCATAAGGCGAAGCAGGTTTAACTTATGTCCATTGCATGAATATAAACGTCAATGTACCCTTTTATTGAATACACTATTCCATCAATTTTTAAAGAACTGAATTGTATGTGTTTTCAACTAGTGGTACATTCCACACACCATTGCTCTGGTTGTTTGTAAGTATATCCATTCTGCAGTCTATTTCATTTTAGTCTGCACCAAATGATGGCAACACTTTAAACTGAGACTAACCCAAGATGTTTCAATGCATTTGATGCAAAGCCTCCACCCAGTAAATGTGTACAGCTGTATTTTCTCAAATTTGTGTCGTCATGTGGATAAACTGTAAATAAATGTTTTTATGCATTTGTGCAGATGGCTCCATTTGTCTGTTTGAGATTTTCTCTGGTCCAGGAAAATTCAATCAGAGCCTGCTGTTGAATCAACCCCGGAAAGATCCATCAGCAAAGCAGGAGACATTTACACAGCCGCAGTGAGGGGACATTCTTAACAGCAGAAACAAAGGGGGGCAGGAGCACGCCAGCACTCTGGACTCATTTCAGAAGCTCCCATTTGTGCAGACGTGCTGCTGTGATTTGAGAAAGAAGGAAAATGACAAAGTTAACAAAAACAGTGAAAGTCTAGGCAGATCCATGTGAAATAATGCATGTCATTTATTCATAGCGTTCATCAGCTTTGGTCATGCTTTGGTCCTGGCAAATGAAATAGGCTTTCCTTTTGCTGTCTTGTGGCATTTTTTCAACCCTGGATAATTCTTTGCTCCATTTTCAACCTCATAATCTGTTGGAAAAGGGTAAGTTAGCAAAATAAAAGAAGAACATATAGGAAGAAAGAGGTAAAGATAAAGCCAAAGATTAATATTTACAAAATTAATTAATTACTTTATTTTATATTACTACAAGTATTGAATCCATGTTAATATTTTTTCATTTATTTCACCCCATTCTATTTATTTTCTTGGCTTAACAAAATCCAGTAGAAAAAAAACAAAAAAAAACGAACTGTTACAATGCTGAGTTTGCAGTCCTTCTGACTGATCCCCAATTTGAATGTTGTCATTGAGACCCTGGCAAAATGAGCGTTTTGTAATCAGACTGTTTATTAATTGTGTCTCTATTTGTTAGATGGATTGCATATACTCTGTATCTGTCCTAAGGTTTCAGTACTGAACACCACTTAAGTCATTATTATTCCTTTCTCTGCTTCATGGTCCTTCAGTCTCATTTTTCTTTGCCACTTAAGATGCACAACACAGCTTGTTCAGTTTTTTACTCACACAAGTGATCTGACCGTCTTTGTGCATTTTCTGTCCACTGATAATTAGCTCCCTTATCAAGTGGACACAACGAAACGAGCGTGCATCTCTCCAAAGATGAAATAGAAGTGTAGCCATGGATATTGCTCTATGAAATTAACATCTCAGCCAATCAGTCATCCCTGTCTTTTTGAGGCTGCTCGAGGCGGCTGAGCTTCTCCGCTGAGAGATGGCCCGTTGGGAAAGGGATGCTAGCTGAAATGCAAGAGCCACAATTAAATCCATGTGTCACTGCCATTAATGATGCTAATCTATTCCTCTATCTGGAGATCTTCCGGCCTTGTTCCGTTGAGGATTAGTCACTGCTTTGATTAGAGTGAGAGACTGGAGGCTTTGCACATGAAAGTAGCATATGTCAATAGCCTTTTCTGTCGAACAGTGCACATTGGGATAGGCATATTTAAAAACAATTATAATAGAACCAAAATAACTTTAGCATCTTAGGGTACCATGCTTGAAAACATGTATGGATGGATTAAAATTATTCATTTTTAGAAGTAAAACTTTTTTTTGCATTTATTTTTCATACAATAGTTTTTGTTATTTGCCATTTCAAAGTATGGACAAAAAAACGAATTTAAAAAGTCCAGAAAAAGAATTATTCATGAGATACGTAATTTTTCAAATCTGTTTAAGCTATATTGTACCAGTAGGAAAGAAAGAGAATGAAACTACACGTGTTAGAAATAACTGAGCTCTCTAGTCAGTTCATTGGAGGTCATTGTCAGTCAATATGTGGGTAACAAACGCAAGTGAGAAATTACTGTGAAGTGCCACAGGTTTAGCGTGGTTTAAACAATAAAAGATTCAGGTTGCATCCTTTAACTGGAGCCTCTCCCATCCATCATTGGGCAAGAGGCTGTGTACACCATGGACAGGTCACCAGTCAATCACACAGCAAGGTAGTGACTGAGAATAACAAGCTGCGCACTCACTTCTACGGTCATTTTAGTGTTTTCAATTAACCTGCTTTTGGACTTGTAAGGCAACAGTACTAACCAACAAAACACTGTGCAGCCTTCGTTTGAAAATATGGTGATCAATTTAAATCACCATAGTCCTGTGCTGCTAAAGAAATGATCTGAACTAAATTGTTATCTAAATAAATTTTAGGTGTTTAACACCATTCCACAGTTATGGTTTCCCCAACAAATGTGGATACAAATTAGGTGGTATGGAGATTGATGACTGTCACAGTCCAGTCACATTTCCAACTCTATAGATTCTCACTTTTTTAATCTTTTTTTGCATAGAGTTAGTAGAATGTGCTAATATGGCAGCACAAACAGTAGATGTTGTAGTAGATGTTGGGCCATAAGAGTCAAGAATGAGCAGTTTACAGCAGAACATATTCTCAATATCAATACAGCGTACACTACCATCTTTCAGAACCTTGTCTTTACCTTGTTCTTATCAGGAAAAGCATAATTAATTCAAAATAGATTTAGTTTGTACTCCCTTGATTTTTCCAGCACTTCCTGTTTAAATAAACAAAAACATCAAATGATCTCCCTCCTTAGGCATGTAAGGTCAGACAGACACTGCTGCACTTTCCTCTCCTCTGCAGTCTCTTCAGTGTGAAACTGCATGTCATTGCTGAACCTTCCTCAGTGTTCAGAATAGATTTGTTCTGTTTTGAAGTCCCCATTTCCTCTGTGTGCATCTATGCATTTACCAAGGTTAGCCTGACCTTTCCAGTGAGCATGCTTCAGCCTGAATCATGCTGCCTGAACCATTCACTAGCTATTTGCTTGTCCCTGTGATTGATTGAATTAATTGACCCTTCAGTGCAGTAAAATAAAAACACTTTGTTTTTAGAATTATGTTGAGATTCAACATTAGTAGAAATTCTCCTAGCATTGCGGCTGTGAAATTTAAGTAAGCTGACATTTTAGACAAAGTGTTGTACAGCAGCTTGTAATGGTGTTATCATCGTTGATTTTGAGAACTCCTCCCTCTATATGCATTAATCACATCTCATACAAAACTGACTAACCTCTCATTCTAAAAGACAGAAACACTGACCCTGAAGATGTAATCAGTTCTGCTAAATGTGAGTTTGGCATTAAACAAAGACTGCAGAAAGGGCAATTGCAGTAGACGATTTAAAAAAAAAACACAAGTTTTTATAGTAAGATTGTCAACACCGAATGGGCATGGACTAAAATCTCCAAAAAGTAATGTTTACTTGTTGCTACTGATTTTTTAAATGTTATCACTGTTTTGAATTTTGAAATAATCGAGAAAAAGTTATTTTTTATTTTCTCAAGCATACGTAGGATTTTGATTTGTGGTTGAATGTCAGACTTTTACCTGCTGAGCTGTTGAATTACAGATGTGATGGCAGGTTGTTTCACATCTAGCTTTAGGTTGGTGTTCATTTATATATTCCTAGGTCTACGTGTCAGTGAAATTAGTGACATATACTCTCTTCAGACTTTAAAGGAGATGCATCTGATATATATACAGTATATAAGTTCTGGGTGTCTGAAATTTTGAAAATAATTTCTTATGGCTGGCTTCACAAGTTAATACTTTCATGTAAATCTTAAAGTTGTGTACTTCAGATCTCATAAATTCAGCGATTGGCAAAAAAACAGTGGTATAGATTAATCACTCTCTTACTCATTTTTAGAAATGGTTGTGCTATGCACAGTGAATCTTAATAACTCTTTATTTGAAGCCAGCTGAATCCCAACAGGATTGTAACATTTTTGCATGGGTCGTCACAGCCTGGCAGTCAACCCAGACTGCTTGTATTTCCCCAGTTCATTTGTATTTTCATGCCCTCTCTCCTCTGTGCTGGGTCTGCCTGGCCTGACAAGGGGGCTGCAACATTACATAAACCATATAAACAAGCCTGTGTGGATATTATCTCATCAGCTGTTGTATGAATTCTCTATCTTTTAAATTATATAAACCATGAAATCTCATATGACAAGATTAATTCACAAAAAATATTATTAATGTTTTTTGCTGGTTCTTCTTGGTGTACACCGTTTTCTTGACTAAAGAAAATAATCATAGCTTTCCATCAACATCATGTGAGGCCTATTCATATTTCCCATATCCATTAGCTGTATAGTCTGCATGTGACAAGAGATGGAAACACATGCAGGGGAACATGCAGACTCAGTGTGAAACAAGAGATTAAAAGCAAAAAATGTTTTCGCTCTAAGGCCGCAAATAACATTGTGGAGATTTGATTTATGAGCAATTGTCTGATCTGTAACATTTTGCAGATACTTGTGTCCAGAGCTGCTAGCAAACTATACAGGACAGCATTCATGTATACCTAGATAATCCTTGATGCTAAAGGACACTGCTGCAACGGAATTTGCCACCTTGTTCTACCGTTATGAAACCTCAGATGAAAAAGTTCTGTCTTCAAACTCATTTTCCCATGTTCAACTATAAAACTTAATTTAGGTTTATTTTTACTGACTACACATTATGTGCCCCAAAGGACTGGCTTCTGTTAATAACTACTAAACAATTACAGCATCATTAAAGAATACTTACAAAAGCAAGTCCACAGTGCTTTTGACAGAGAAAGAAATTAAAATGTGGTTCTCAGAGTTGAGTCAGCAGCTTCACTTCAGGCAGGCATGATTGGTAAGCAAGAAGATTCCCGGCTGGGGGCCTTTCTTTGTAGAGTTTGCATGTTTTTTCCTGGTACTCCGGCTTCCTTCACAATCCAAAAAACTTGGTTAGGTCAATTGGTAACACTAAATTGCCAGTGTGACTGAGTGTGCGTTTTTATCTGTGTCGTTTCTTCTCTGTATGGCCTCGTAATGGACTGAAAACCTGTCCATGGTGTACTCCACTCTAACCCACTGGCAGCTGGGATAGGCTCAAGCCCTCTTGCAAACCTACTAGGAGTAAACAGTATGGAAAATGGCTGGATGGATGATTTGTTGGCAAGAGGTTGTGAAAGCTGCCATGAGTTTGAGCATTTCCAAGAGATGGAGACAAAGAGTGTTACTCTGGCTGCCTCCATCTGACATGCAGTGACAGTTTCCACCCAGATTCATCATCTCCTTTAAACACTAGCTTATAAGCATAGCTTTCTCTGCCAAACACTTGGGTTTGCTCATATTTTATTTTCCCCCCAGCAATAGCATATATATATATATATATATATATATAGCAGAAATATATATATATATATTTATTTTTTTATAATTTGTAAACAGACAGCACAATAAAACAAATGTATAGTATAGTAATAGTATAACTCAAACTTAATTTTATTTTTTGACTTAAACAATGGGTTGGAAAATTCACCCCTCCCAAAGCAAATAATGCACCTGTGGCATTTGTTTTCTAATGAATGTAGTCCTTGTTAACACAGATAGCATAAAAACAACTAGATATGCTGTGTTTGTTATATAATTACTCCAAAATTAGTCAGAACTGAAATCTGCAAGTTATTATGTGATATTATAGGCATAATAGGCATCATCAGAAGATCAAAACGATGGTGTGTTGCTAGATCTTCTTCATTTCAATTGTCACAGTAAGGTATGTATCAACTCTCACTTTTATTGAAACCTGCAAATAAAGAGAAAACTTTGTGGGACTAGTGTCTTTAAAGTCCTTACCTGCTAACCCCCAAAGCTGCCATACTGCACTCAAACAATAGTTAATCAAATGTAAATCTCTGTAGGTCTGTATCAAATGTTGTTCGGTTTGACTTGTATGTTCTACTGTACTTAAACATGTCTCATCTATCTCAATAAGACCTCAGAATTTAGTTCACATCATTCAAAAGGGCCGATACTCTTTCCTCTGATGGCATGTTTAAAATGTTAAGATGCAGGATATTTGTATTGCATCAGGAAATTATTTAGGCATTTGATCATCAAGCCAAAACAAATCTTTACAAATTAAGTGGCATATTACATTTATTTGAAAAGGAAAGGTGAAAGGTAGTATGAATAAATGAATGAAGCAGAATTAGTAATTATTTTCAACTATATGCAATTGTAAGAGCTGAGTCACTGAAAAATAAACGGAATGCATATCACTTGTAATTGCTTGGACAGACCAGAGTTTTAAGCTTCATCATCCACTTGTATACAGACTTGATTTTAGTAAGAAGAGTAATTACAAATCTGATGTAGAGAACAGTGGCAAAGACAGAGGCACCCTGATTTCCTGCCACCATCCAAAGACATATGTTTGAGTGTGAATGCCCATGGTTTTCTGTGTTGTTTTTCTCTGCATGGTCTCATAATGGACTTGCAACCTCTTCTGGGTTTAGGCGCTAGGCCTCCTTCGACCCCTACCAGGAATAAGTTGGTTTAGCAAATGCATAGATGGATTAAATCTGTGCATGCAGTCTTATTGTTTGTAGTACGTTTACTTTGGAATGTCCTTTTTGCTTCTGTCTAAATTCCTGCAGAGGTATTAAGGTTGATGCAGTATTGATTGCATTGTGAGAAGTCACAGAAAAGGCCTCAGTAGTTTGAGCAGTCACAGGACAGAACACCAGACATGTTCCATGCACACACTCAACACAGTTGCCCACATATTATTAGCCCAGAGCTTCACAGTAGTTGTGATTAATCATAAATGCATTTAGAAATTTTTTGTTTAAATTAATGTTGATGTCCTAAAGAGGAGGGTATAGGGAGTATTCAGCCTTGGGAAGTTAAGGTTCAGAAAGCCTAAAAAAGGACTGGATCTGGGACCAACAGGACCCAATGAGCACTGCGATGACAGGGCCCAGAGGAGAAAGCATGAAGCACTTGGACTCGCACTACCCATTTCCAGAGTGGTTTGATAATAAGAGCAAGAATTGTGTGGTAGAAATAGGTTGAGAAACATATCTCATAACATGCAAGGATGAAGAGAGGTGGGACTTTGCTTTCTAACGGTGCTTTAAAAAAAGTCACAGCGAGGTGGGACTTTGCTTTTTAACAGTGCTTTAAAAAAACTCACAGCAAGTTATTCACTAATGTTATATACAGGTAAAATAGAACTTGAAGCCAGCATCACAGTAGTATATTAAGTTGTATATTTCATCTTATTGATAATAATACCATGTTGATATCAGGTCCAACCTGTTATTTTAAAATGATTATATGGGATTCTAGTCTACAAAAATCACAGCAGTTGGCATATAGTGTCATGTTTATGGAAGCAGAAGCCAGTGCTTTTAGGGAACCAGACCACTATTATTCACTTTTCCTACTGGGTATCTTGCTACATTCATTATCATTAGTTTTATTTAGTCCACTTTTGGAAGAAAAGAATTAGCTGCCGAATGATTTTTCTTCACATTATACATCTACTATTGTTAAATATCTTCTTTTAGTTTTGGACAAACTCACTCGACTCAAGGTGCAACTTAAGTAGATATGTCATGAATAGATTACTTGGGTGTAGAGAAGAGGAGCATGGTTTAGCATGGTTTAATCATTTATGAAGAGTATAATTGTGGAGTATGACGAGCAATTTTCAGCTGCTGCCTAAATGATACGATCGGAGCCACTAGAGTCGTCATAGCCATTACAATGAAAGAGGAATAAGAATATAATGGAATGTCAAGATTCTTGACTTTTGAGCTCAATGTGTCTGTTATGAAGGGACAAGCATTTCAGTCTCACCTGATTTTAAGAGCAGGAAATTATGTAACACCTATACATTAGATTGGCAGTTGGACCACATTAAAATTTTTGGAAGGAAAAGGTTTTACACAACAAATTTAGACAGAAAAGACTGTCCATCAAACAAATATTTGTGATACCAGTCTTTAAACTTTTTAACTAAAGTATCAAAGAACCGTGGATTTAACAATGAACTTTGCATTCATTATTCTTCACCCTGCTTCAAGAATTAGATATGTCAAGTAAGGAATTGGCGTATGGTATGATGGCTCATTGGAAGTACTGTGTTGCAGCAATGACTCTTTTACAAGTTTGGTACCATACAAGTTAGGTCATTAGACAAACGACTTCTGTTCCAGTGACGTTGTAGCAGACATTTAACACTCATCCAAATGCATGTGTCTGAGATGATGAAAAGGAAATAAAGACTGAAGGAGAAACATTACTTTTGTCCTTGTAGGATCTTCCACATGGGTTGTTTTGCATAATGGATTAATTCTTTAGTCCGAACTAAAAAAAGTAAATAGTATGAAATATGCTTAATAACTTGGTATATGTTTTTCCACATTATAACATCCTGATTAGGAAAGGAGAATCATTGTTTGATCGTTAGTAATGTCAACTGTGTTCATAAAAGCAATTTTAAAAAAAACTGAAAAAATCATCAACTCATGAGGGCAAAGAGGAATACCCAAGACTGTTTTACAACTACAGTTAAAATGGAATTGTAGCTGTAGTGTTAAACAAATTTAAGCCTGAGACATGGGGCTTACAAGCAAATTTTTCTCATGTTTATGCATGCTCAAATTATGCAATTCAGAGTAGCATATTTCAGAATCAGAATCTTACCTTTGTTTGAGTCCATTAGAGAGCCAGTAGCAATATGTTGCTTGGCTTTAACCTATATCAAATAGTTAGTATGGATGAACAGATTGTGGCTAAACTAAATTGGCAGAAACTTAATGCACTACTATAGTCTCCAGTAGGACAAATTGGAGTTAAAACTGTGTGGACCTAAAAGTTTCCAAACATTTCAGGTGGAGCTTATTTACAGAAGGATAACATGTATTTTGAAATTGCATAAAAACTTTGCATTGATTTGTTAAAATCATACAAATGGTTTCATCCATTGTTATAAAATGTATGCTGGCAGCTTTACTATTACATGACATGGTGACAGTAAACTTATGATGGTTAATTTTACCTTAAAGATAATGTTATAGATCTCACTATTATATGTTTTTTTCTTTACCTGTACCACCCAAAACTGTTCGATGGCAGCGCTCTTTGCTCTTTGCCTTCTTTTGTTGAACAGCCTGGAAACGTGGGACAATAGGTTTTCTATTTCTGTCATACATAGTATTTAGTAGCACAGCGCTAATGTAGGGCTTGACATCAATTCACAGATTTCCATAAGAATTAATATTGTTAATATTTTAATGTGTTATTTCCATGGACAACAGATTTGCTTTATATGAAACACTCTTAGCTCTCCAATCACCTGCAGCCTGCTGAGTGTCAAGAATTTTTTTTTATAAAAATCTACTTTTGTGACTTGAGATTTATTTATTTTTTCTTCTGACGAGCAAAATCTTCTCTATCCATTGATCTCTCCTGATCAATCTGCCTGTATCCCTTTCAGTCGCTCTCTTTGTCTGTCTGTCAATGCTTTGGCTGCCAGTCCAGTCAACAGTGCCTGTTCACAGTATGTACAGATTTAAAACATCACGATAAAAGGAGTATTCTGTGTACTTGGGGAAAAAACACATTTTCTCTTCCGTGCAGATTCAATCATTTTGGAAGCTTATTTTTTCTGTACTTGAGTAGTGGATTTAGCTCTCATTTTAGGATGCAGTGCTTTGTTTTCACTTCATGCAACAACATAAAAGGCACCGTCTCAGAACATTCCATGTTTTTGTTGTAAATTACTAATTGTCTGTGTTAAAGGTGATAAAGGTTTTTAAGGTTATTCAAGACTGGAATTTTGATATATCCTCATTTAAGATAGAGCACGTACAACAATTTTTGCCAACTTTGTTTAGCCTTTGTATAGTCTGACTCGGTAATGTCAGTGCTGTTTAAAAAATGGATAAATAAAAATCAGGTTTCCACATTCAAGAATTTTCTGACAGATGAGTTTATTCACTTTTAAATCAATCACTCAAAAGGATGAGCAGAGTTACATATTTGTTGCTGAGACCCACGATAATTCATGGATCATGACAATGTTTCACGATCAACAAAAATCAGGAAAGTGTAATGTAATTTTTTCTAGATACAGAAACGACTTGTGCCAGGTTATATTTATAGGGGAACATAAATCACAAGTGTAGTCCTGATGTGAATGGTTTTAGCAAATGTTGTCTGGCAGAAGGATATTTATTATGGTGATTATTATTTGTTCTGCAGTGTCTACCTAGGTGTTCAGAGTAATTGTAATCGAGGTCTTGGACTATCATCCCCCATTATGGCCCACATCAGTCCAGACTCCATGATTAATGACTGCTCAAATATGGACGAGAAAGCAATGACATTGATAGATGTCACTTTGCTTGTGAGGTTTTTAACTTAAAATGGATTTGGTTCAGTGCATGAATAACTGTGTCTGTTTTCTCTCTCTTTCATAACATGCTGTCGTTCCCTTGTATCAGGTAAGACAGTTTTTAAAGCTTTCTCTAAACATTTGTTCTCTATTAGCTTATCAGCACTACTGCAAAACAATCATTGTCATCGCATTGGCCTAGCGTGTTATACATCACTTCAAGACTCTGCACACATGTGCATGAATTTACACTTTTTCAATGTGTAAAAATCAGTGTTGGGTGTTTTTATATGTAATGAGTGTCCAGCCATGGGAGCAGGGGAATACACAAAAAGATGCTCCTCCATAATATAGAGGTTTGATGCGTTTGACGTAGCTGATTAATGTCATTCAGCCCCTTTTGACTAACAAATCAGATTAGTATTATTTGCAATTGGTTATGTACAACATATTCCTTTTTTTTAATCCAAGATTCACATGAGGGAGTAAAATGCAGGACTGAGAGAGATCTGATCTGCATGCTGTAATTTTCTTAAGGTGATCTTTTCCATCTGAATGCACAGCAAGATCCAACCCCAGTAGGGGACAAATTATCAGCCCAAAAACAAGTGATATTTTGAGGAAATTAGTCAATGTCTCACCTCACAAAGGAATGAAGGCTCACTGAATGAGTTGAGATTTCTTAATTGATATTGCAAAGCTAGAGGAACCACTAAGTCTTCATAAAGCTAACAAAGACAGATACTGATCAAGAAGGAAATTAAGTGACTGATAGGGATGTGTGGTGGGATGTGGAAATATGGGAATCAGGAGGATCTGAGAAGATAAATAGAGCATGATTTATTTCAAGTATATTGACCAGGATGAAAACGGATAATGAGAGCTGAGTATCTAGTTGTCTATAAAAATTATTTCAAAATGTTGACATAGGAAGGTAACATAGGGTTAAAAGATAGTGTGAGTGGGCTAGGTGGAGGGAGATTTGGAGGAGATGGAGAGAGGAACATATGGAGTGAAAAGACTGTGGATTCCTTTTCAGTATTCTGTCTCTGTGACAGGGGTCAGGGGCCTTCAAACATCCATGTTACCTGCTCTACTTAATGTCTTTTGTGTAGACAGGTGTGGATGCAAACTCAGCTGTAAATATAACTTGAAAAGGATCTTTAAAAGCCATCTTATCTTTTGGTTTTGCAAATGTCTCATATCCAAGCCTTCCAAACCAACATCCATAAAAACGTTTCAACACTTCAAAGGCCACTTCGTGAACTAAAACAATTATAGAGGGTCATTAGTGCTGATGATAGTACAGAGGGTTCATAACCTTTTTTTAGCTCAATATTTGGCTTCACAAAACCCAACTTTTTTAGTCTCTTAGAATAAGAGGAAAAAGCTTAAAAAAGATAAAGTTCTTGCTGAAAATGGCTTTATAATCAAATACAACGAATTATACCTTGGAGTTGGCACTTTAGAAATGATAATAGATGAAATAGCTCATTTTTGGCAAAGGTAAGTCTCAATTCTTTACTGAACTAAAGATATATTTTTGTATTGAATCTTTGGCTCCACACATTGGTTTGGTGGTTAGCACCACTGCCTCAGGATAGTGATAAGAGCTTTTTTGTATGGAGTTTAGTTTCTCTGTGTGATTCTACAATAGACTGGTGCACTGTCCAGGGTGTCCCCCTGACAGGAGTAGGCCCACAACTTTGAAATAAATGGGTATAGAAAATTAACAGATGTATTTGATATCTTGAAGGTGAATAAGAATACATGATTGCTTTTTAAATTCCCATATATAAAACAAAGCTTTTTAACATGTAAACGGCAATCCTACCATTTGTCATTTGCAGAAAGCCTTTACTCATTTACAAAGTTGTAGGGTTCATTAGTTCAGTAGAATATGACACTGACTAATGAAGACTAGTGTTTTCCATCTAGCAAATGCCCCATTTAAATATTCATAGTGGCTTTGGGACTGGTAGTTACAAACATGATTTTTTTTTTTATTGAAGGCTTATTCAACAAGGCGTTTGACCTGTAAGGTCTGTTATTTCTACCAAGATACTTATTTGAACAAGTGTGCATTAAAATTGTCATTATTTTGGAAAAAAAAGAGGATATCTACATGTTCATTTTTTGTTGTCGTAACATCAGTTACTGGGCAATACTGTTTGGTATAAGTATAAATTAAATAAAAATAAGGTTTTTAGATGATGATCTCAACTATTTGTGTTTAACTTATTGGCAGTCATGTAAAATTACACTTCACCCAACAACAAGTAACAATGATGAGCAATGGATACAGGAGTATAGCTTTAGAATACAGTGAAACCACAACACTTCAGATGGCGCAAAGGCTAAGCAGTGTGAGAGTACAGATATTACTCTCAGCTGCAACACATTGTCTCATCATATCAGTTGTACATCCTCTGTTATTGAAATTGAATGATCCTCACAAAGCATACATGTCAGCATTGCTGCATAGTCTGGAGTGTAGGGTCAAAGTGTTTTATAGATTCATGAGAACATTTACATGCATGTGCATGCTCAAGCATGTTCACTAGTATAGTGATGACATCCAACTGACTGTCATATCTATTCTGTGATATTTCTAAGACGTTATGCTGCAACTGCTTTAATGGTCATTCTCTCAAGTGCAGTACATGAATAAAACAATGAGCACATTCCACAACAATAACCTGCATGCTACGTCTGTCCGTTAGTTGAGTGGAAGAATGATGTGTAGTTTCTGTGACTGTAGTGGGTCTGTGTGTTTGTGTATATGTATATATATATATATATATATATATATATATATATGTCTGTTGCTGTGTGTATAGTCATGTTCATCTTGCATTTAAATTTGAGGTTAACTTAAGTGCATGGTTGTTCATTTATGACAGGTAATGACAGGGGGAATAGACAAAGAATAAGTGAAGACGTCTGTAACCTGAAAAGCATTTGCATAAGATAGATGGTGTCTATTTTAAGAGTTCACAGTGGACTTGAAGAAACTCTAGGTTGAAGGGATAATTGCAACTGTCCAACTGTCATCGCCAGAGTCCCAGAGAAAAAGTATATGGGAAGTGGAGCGTACTCCAGCTTTCATTCATTGGTCTCAAGGTCCTGCTTTCATTTTTATCCTTCTTCCTCTCCTTTCCCCACACTAGTGATCAGTTGCCCAAGCTGCTCAAGGTTAAACCACTGAAGAGAAAAAAAAGACTTAAGGGAGGGATAAGTTGTCCTTTCCCATCAAGAGTGAGGGGGGAAGAGAAGATTACCCCCACAAAAAAAAGATAGGTGGAAGGGCAATGAAGGAAGTCAAACATAGTGCAAAATGTTTTTCTATTTCGACCTGAAGAGTTACCTGAAAAGCGTCTTCAGGATGACTCCATACTGTAGACCAACACCTCCCGGTTCGCCTAAGCTGTATGGAAGCAACCCAAACTAATACGTGTCTCGCACACAGTGACTGAAGTCAAAATGATATTCTTTCTCTTTCCATTTCTCCTATTGGTGGGTCAACATTTGTAGGTCACTGCTGTGATGTCGCACTAATTGGGACAGTTCCATGCCGTCCATCAAAGCTAAAGTGGTTGTGAGAGGTGTTTAATATTTTACTAATTAAGATTGCTGAGTGCTCAACTATCGTTTACTCCTACTAAAATGGGTGGGCTAGGTTCACTAGAAAGTGTTAATTGACATTGATCGCCTTACTCCAATGTACCCATTGTAATGAGTTCCAGGAAATTTGACCTTCTTCTTGACAGTTTTGCTGTAGTTAGTTGAGCTTTTTTATTGATGTATATGCATGGAAAAAAGTACACTGAAAAAAAGTTAACTGAAGCAGAGTTCGGACAGATTATTTTTCTTCCCACATAATTGAATGTTTCTACATCAGAGTTTGAGAATGCCTCCTTAATGAGCATAACCAGATGACTGATTGATCATTCCTTAAAGGGAATAACATCCGCTAAGTAGCTGTAACTAAGCCCTGTAAACATCCAGAAATCCTGGAATTTGGGAACTGATGGAGCAATGTCAAAGTCTGGGTTGGATTTAATAGTCAAAGATCAGTCAGGAACCGTAAAAACTATCTTCAGTAGAATTTCTGTAAGATGCATTGCCAGTAACTGATGCTTCTGAACTTGCAGAGAAATTGTTACTGAAATGTTTCTGACCATTTGTAAGGATATGAATGAGGTATTAAACTTATGTTTTTTTTAGCAATTAAGTAAAAACTAAAAAATCATATTTTTTCAGTACTAAACACAAAAGCAGAGTTGTAACAAAAGGTAATATCTGCTGTAAGTGCTAGACCTTTGGTTCTCCATTAATTATAGTCTCTTTGTAACTGCAGGTACAGATAACCATAAGCTCCTGTTTTCTTATTGGCTGGGATAACTAAGGTACATGGGGTTGACAGAGGAAAAAGACAGTAAAGAGTGAAGATTAAAATGAAAAAAGGAAGATTTAATTGCCCTGTGTCTAAAGATTAGCTTTTAGCTTCCAGCTCCGTTTTGCTGATTTTTATGACACAGAGCTGAAAAAGTTCTCAAATGTCTCACATTATCATACTGCTGAAACTAATGTCCAAAAGAAATGAGAAGACCCAAAGTGGGTGTTTGATTAAAAGAAAAAAAAGATGATGCAGGCTCAAATATAAGAACCAGAACTGTGAAAATTATTTAAAACGGCAGTATAAAAGGATGAGATTAAGAACAAAATGAAAGCAAAGCACTTTAGTTATCCGGAACCAGCACAAAACATTTATCAGACTTTAAGACATATGCACTTTAAGGTTCTTTCAGATGAGAATATAGAGTTGTCATCAAGGTTACTCTTTGTTGTATAACTCTTAAAATGAATGAATTGAAATAACAAACAGTGCAATGTTCTCTCTTCAGAGTAATCATCTGTAGATTCAACCAACTTCTAATTCTAAGTGGTTGTAATATAATCTATTACCATCCCTCAAGACTACACAGACAGGAGGCCATTTGTCTGATTTCGCATTCATTTGGTCAATCCAAAGGAGTGGATATCTACATATGTCGACTTTTTCTTTTAACCGTATGAAAGTAACTAATTTGGGTGAAAATGTATCAATCTATATCATTGAACTTTATCACCAAACTCAGTGCAATTGAGAGCCTGGCGGTTACAATGCTTCTCTCTCAAATTCTTAAATTAAGTCACAGATTTATGAGACATGGTGACAGAAAATAAGATTTGTCTGCACAGAGAGAAATGTGAACCGTCTGTGGATGTAGGGTGGGTGAGTCATACAGGTCCCTTATCGGAATTCTACTGTCATTCAAGTGTTGAATGGCAGAGACATAAAAATGAAAATGGCCGGCGACATGGGGTTTCTGCAATTACTTTGAAAAATGGAAAGAATTCAATTAGAGCACTGCACATGCATGTGAAGGGATTGGGAAGTGAATCAATCCCAAGGTGTATCAGTGGTGGCAGTAGGTCTAGAAATTTAAGCCCAGTTTGCCTGAAAATCCAATACACTAAAGAAAATGCAAATGCTCATTAATTTACACAAATGAACACAACTGTGTTGAAAGTTTAATCGTACTCAAAACGCTACCTTATCAAGTTCTGTAAAGGCTTTGGAAAGCGTTATCCAGTTCTGCCTCCAGGCATCATCCTCAGTTTTTTCCCCTTAACAATCTTGTTGCAATGGTACAATAATCTGAAAAAGGTAAGAGATAAAGTCTTTAAGTATTTTGTGTATGTATGTTTATTTCTTCCACGTTACCTCTGAGAATCTTGGAAGTTGTTTGGGAGCCGGGGATTAAATGTTATAAGCTGTAGCAGCTCTTTTATGGCTCTTTTGATGTGTCTCAGGCGACAGAGTGACCTTTACTGAAAATATCCCACCACCGCACCCCACCCTCTCCACCAGAACCACCACCCTCCTAAACACACAGACACACACACACACAAGGAAAAATGCACAAAAATTGGTCAATGACTATTAGTGCAGTGACTCTGCACACCACATGTTGTTTTGTTAATCTGCCATCTTCAGGTTAAATCGACAGGTAAGGCGACCTCAATTCTGTTTAGGATAGTGTCTGCCGACACATCATTCCACTGCCTCATAACATCTCCACATCTGTATTTCAAATGCCAATGTTCCACAAATTGAGCCTTTTCTAAAACTGGATAAGAGATTACTGGCACAGTGTAGTATTAACAAGAGATCGGCATTTAGGACTTGAAGCACTTTATTCTGCAATGCTTCTAATGTTTGTAGGTTTTGCACACATTTTAATAGATTTGCGAAGACTTTCATACTTTGGTGTCCTTGTCCTGTTAAATTTCAGATGAGCTTTTTCTCTTTTAGTTTGAGGTTTAGAGGTTTCCAGCCTCGATCTCGAGAGGACATAACACAGAACCATTCATCGGCTGATCTTAAATTGCACGTACACCCGCCTTAATGAATGGTTTGGCAATCTGTCAATGAGATTTCCTGTGGGGCATTGTTATCTTTGTGCGACATCCCATCCAAGCTTGGATCAAAAGTCAGGGCAAGTTTAAACTACTGGTTTCCTATTTACGTTGTTTCAACATATGTGATGCTAACAGGTAAATGCTATTCATAAGATAATATGTATAGAAAAAGGGGTGTAAACACTGTGCTGATTTGAGTTTGATGGAGAGACTCTGCTGAATACACAACCAGGAAAAGCTCCGTTGGTTTCTAATCTTTGCCAGAATGGCATAAAGTAAGATGTATTCCCAAAGGCGAAAATTGACAAAAATGGCAGTTAGCTTTGGGCAAAAAACACTGAGTTCTGCATATTCAGAACCAGACGCTTTCCAATTATTACAGACACCTACTTTTAAAAACATCTCATTCTGCAAACGACAAAGAAAATGTGAAACAGTTATCATTTACATTTTTGTCAATTTAATATAAGTTCAGAGGGTTAGGGTTAGAAATACTGTTTCTGAGAGACAATTTGCTCAGTTAAAGAAAACAAAATTTTGTCCTTTTACAAAAAGCAAGTGCAGAGCTATTGCGTTGTTCTTTTGAAACCCTTGAAAACATGCACATAAACTAAAAATCCTGAAGGTTTCTTTTGCATTTTTTGACAGTTTTAAAGGGTGCCGCAATCATGATTTTAGGGCCAGTCACTGATTGCTGGAAGTGGGAGCCAAGGCTGATCACCACTGAATTATCCTGAAAATTATTTACAAAGTACGTTCATACCTATTTTTAACCAGATAATGTAAGCTTAATCATTCTTTTTAAATCACATCTTCCTGGGTGAAACGTCAAGATTAAAATGTAGAATTTCTAATGCTCTAAGATAAAACCACAATTTCTGACATTTAAATGAAATCGGTTCTAAATAGTATACTTATATTATACAGCACTGTAGGTTGATTGGTAGCTCTGAATTTACCGTAAGAGTGACTGAGCGTAAAAAATAGTTTGTCTCTGTGATCGTCGTGTCCCTGCGATGGACTGGCAACCTTTCCAGGGTGTACCCTTTCTCCCATCGAATGGCAGCTGGTATAGGCTCACTAACCTGAATTTGATTAAGCGGGTCTAGGAACTGGATAAATGGATCTCTAGATAGTCGGGTACTCTGGCTTCCTCCCACCGTCCAAAACCTGCATGTTAGGTTGACTGGACATTCCAAATTGCCCTTAGGAGTGAGTGTGCGTGGTTGTTCACCATTGTGTGTCTCTGGGATTGACTAGTGGACCATCCGGGGTGTACCCTGCCTTTCGCCCATTGACTACTGGGTTACGCTCCAGTCGCCCCGCGACCCCATTTGGGAATAAGCGGTTCAGAAAATGGATGGATGGATGTTTTCAGTGACATGCTGGTTTAGCAACAGTGGTTAAGAATTTGCATCCGTGCGGTTGCCTGTTGTTATCCTGATTTAAATAGCTTTAAACTGAATGTCTGTCTCAAGATTCAGGATGACTTGCATAGCCTCAATTTGTCAAAAATAAATAGTCAGTTCTGAGTGCTTGCTTTGTTCTTTTATAGGCTTTTCTGCAGTTCATGCAGCTCTCTTTTCAATTACTGATTAGTAGATTAAAAAGTAATAGTCACCTGTTTGACCACCAGTGAAAATTATTTGAAAAGATATATCTGTTGTGCAATTTCTGATTTTCAGATCATGCAAACAACTTCCCTACAGTATATGAACAAGGTTTTTCAATATAAATCCTAAAGCCCTTCACTGTTTGTATTAATTTGACTCCCACATTGGGCTAGTTGTATAGGATTCAGTCATTCAGATACATACATTTCAGTAAGTGAAAATGTTTTACCTCATGAAGCACATAGGCAGGGATCTTTGCCTTATGCTTCTCTGACTTGCATGTGCATTTAATTGTTTGGTCAGACTGTTACAGTTCTGAAGTGACCCCAGCTCTCTGTCCTTGCTGGGGTTTTCTTGCAGATGAGACAATTTAATATAACTGAATAAGCTTGAATAACTTTCATGCATTGACTTTTTTGCTAGCAGAAATAATTTGTTATAAGATCACGGGGGAAACTAAGGTGAGCCAATGAGCATACCTTGCAAAATACTGATTCCCATTCAACTTCTCTAATAAAAAACGTCTATAACTCCATTCTTATTATTAAAATGTCGTACTTCAATTAAAGAAAGTTCAGACCTTTTAAATTATTAATTTCCGAGTGCACACGGGAGAGTTAAATTAGTGTTCAGAAAACTCCACCCCTGTCCTGAGTGACGCAAGGCACGTGGGGAGGCTCATGTGAATAATCCCTGTTTCTTTCATTTCTTTACTCCAATTAAAGGAATTTATCTGAGAAAAGTGTTGCTAAAACTATTAATGGTTTGGGAGACCCATATCCAAATTCTATGGGACCAAGGACAATTTTATCCACAACACCTACAGTCATGATGAACTCTTGGTCAACAAGCAGTTATTATCCAATTAATAAAGTATATGAAGTGAGAGAAATGGCATCAAACCTGTTCAAATCCTAATCAGACATGATGTTATTTTGACTAAATCAGACTTACCAGTTTTTTAATATCAGATAAGACATTTACCCCTTTAGCAGTAAATGCTTTGCACAGTTGTTTTTTGTCACGTTCATTGATGTATTTAGCTTTTCACTGAGATATATATATATGTGTATATGTGTGTGTATTTTCTTTTTGTATCTATATATATATATATATATATATATATTTGTATATATTTGAAATAACACAATGTTGTTACAGGACTGATTTTGTTTGAGTTATCACAGATAACTCAAGATAACTTAAGATAACTCAAAACCTCCATGTCTTTTTTAATCAAAGCCACTCTGGTTCTTTTAAATAACCACACTGACTTTGATTTAGGCCTCTCTTATTGCATTCTGTTTTGGACTTTTTGGAGCCTCATCTGCACCCACACAATCTTTCTGCTCAGCCTCTCCAAATCCATAGGAGCTTCTTCATAGTTAGAGCGATTGTTTGTACACACGCACAGACTGAGATGTTGCTCTATACACATTTTTTAAACACATCTCCGTCACTGCTTCCTTGCTTGCATAGCTGTGTAATTGCGTTTTGGAGATACAGGCTGGCACCTTTTCATTGTGTGCAGGCTCCCCTCGTTACAGAAGCCTAATTGGGATTTGCGCAGCATTGTGTTTTGGAGTCGTTAACGAGGCCTATGGTCAGTGTAAGAATTTGATCCTTGTTCCCGCCAAACTCTGCAGAAGGAACTGTTGGCCATTTGTATGTGGTGGTGTGTGTTTAATGGCTATGTTAGCTGTGTTCACATTTGATTTGGTAAAAATATTTTCATGAGTCATTCATTTACTATTCACTTCTTGACAAAACAGAAGGCTATCTACCTAATGCTGGGCAAAATCTTCCTGCTTCCAGCTCTTTAACTGTTGAACCACCAGGGTGGCTAGTAGCAGTCCGCATCCAATTGATTCCACACATCCACGTTTGAAAACGCTTATTTTAGTAGGTTCGCGTTGGCTGGAGCCTATCCCAGCTATCATGGAATAGGCAGGCTACATCCAAGCAGCCAGGTTTAACATGATTTGGAGTTTAAAGAAAAGCAATCGAAGAATACAATGGTTGCAAACTTTATTTACTTTTTGCAAATTATACCAATTCAATTCGGCTCATTAATAGGATTTGGTTAGGTTATACCAGTGTTTCTACATTTATCTACAATATTCCTTCATGAGGTTTGCTTTGTCTGTTACCAGTTCTGACTTTTTCAATTTGAATTTAAAGGTAAAGATAAAAAAAAAAACAGCTTGGGATTTTTTTTTTTTTTTTGTAAGCAAGACTCAAGAGTGCAAATTTTTCTCCACTTCAGCGACATGTCACCCTGAACTAAGCAAGGTTTCTAAAGCTCACTGATGTGAGCGAAAATCCTTGAACCTGCTCATTACTGAAACATTTTACCAGCCAGGGAAGGCATCAAAGAAGGCCTCAAATTGAATCACTAATACCTGTGAATCAACATGTGCATGTCTTGCTGTCCCACTTTACTTCCCTGAAAGATTTGCATCACCTTGAAATAAACCTCAAACTCCTACTGTACTTGTCCTGTTGGTCTTGGAGAACAGATTTAAAAATCAATCATTTAAAAGAGCTTGGGCTAGATTTATAGATTTCCGCAAGTTTGTTGAAAATTAGGTTTTCACATTTTATTCATGACATAATTGTTTCCTGTTGGCTTTCATTGGCTCTAAACACTCTAAAGTAACTTCTTTTTTTTTGCTATATTTTGTCTTTCTTTAACAGTCCAAATGTTTGGTAACTTTTCATTTATTTTGTTTGCTGGTTCCAGATTTGTTTACTCATTACTTTTTACTTTTGCCAATGTTATTATTTTTTTCCTGTGACAATTCAAGAGATCTGTTTTTCCACGTTAACTCATTTTGAATGTGGATATTGCTCTGACCTGTGTGGTGTAGTCTCTGTTCAAGCTTGAAAATATGTTGAAGCAACTTGCGGGTAATAACCCCTGAAAAACTGTTTAAGGTGTAAATATTTGGGTGGTGAACCATGCTGAGAGCACAATGGATTTGGAATTCTGCCACTGTCGTCTATTCTTTATAAGCACAGCTAAAGAGCTATTTAGAAAACAGTTAGTCTCAGATTGGTTATAAAACTGCCTAATTTCTCAACATAAAGTACATAGCATCCCGACAAAGTGTTGTTTTTTTTTAGAAATTTGCCCCATTAGATAATGCATGGAATTCTGGAATAACAAGTGGTTCTCAGTACTTCCAGAGAATTAACAGTGTTATGTTGATATCTGGACACTGCCACAAAAATAAGGCTTACATTAAAAACTGAATTGTCATGTGGCCAATCTATATGGGGATATTTGTCTTGAATGTTTCAGACAGAATTAAACTGGGTTAAAACAATTCATCACACTGTCCTTTTAAGCAAACATATAATTGTCTTTTTCACTACCTGACGTGGTTTCTGAGATCTCTGTGACATGCTTGGGTCTAAGTAGAAAATATTGCAACAACTACTTATCCATTAAATTAGATCCCTGTTAAGCAGATCATTATAGGTTGTGGACTGACCAACCTGACCCCACTCAGGCACCATCTGCCTCATGGGTAGAATCTGCAGAATGCCTTGACTGGGCATTCAATAATAAGCCTGCAAGGTCTGACCATTCACTGAGAGCACATGTGAAATTGTTTTCTGTCACACCATTTCTTATGACTTTTAGTGGCACTAAAGTCTAAGAAAAGTTCTATATACAGTATAAAGAATAATTTAATTGCTCATATATATATAGATCACATGTATTGTTGGTACCAAAAGTTTAGTCAGTATCCGCTAATACGAGATACTGTGAATGTGGCTTTTCCTAAAGTTGAAACGATGAGAATGCAGATGGAAGAAGTCGGAGGTATCTCTTGCAAATCTGAGCAGCTTAACGAGTGACACATTTTCACTTTATAGAGAACTCCAGACAAAATGGCAGGGTGTTGTTGAAGGTTTGGATTTGGACACCCTTGACTTTTGACATATATGCTCTCAAGCCCAATAAAGGGAAGAACATCCATTAGGTCTAATGCAACCCCTATCAAACACAACCTGTGTATGGTATTGTTTTTGTAATGGTGATAATGTTGACATACTGTGCAGCCATAGATGAGATTGTTTGGACTCTAAGCTAATCAAACTGAACTTTGCCGTCCTAATCAGGGAAATGCAAAACATCAGGGATTCACTCAGGCTTACTCTAATTCTCAAGGTTGTCATAGCGATGATCTGTGCATGAAGGGCTGTTATAGTCATTTTAATGAGACTGTGACTGCTTTTGGTGATGAGATGCAACTACCTGTTAGTCACAGTGTAATGCACACGATGTCCTTGGACGTTGTTTTCTACTGCATCAAACATCAGCATCAGTGTATTACAAGAGGTGGACATCTGGAGTCCATTTAAAGAAAACCACTTACTGTAATATTTTTTTTATGAATAAGGCACCATCTCTGTATGCCAGACAATAATTTGTTCTAACAAGACATCTGTTTTTTGTGTGCTTCTTATGGTTCTTCAAAATGCTGTTTGCTTTATGCTTTCATATCAGCTGAATTTTGCATTATGCTGTTTAGAGGTTTTGTTGTTTAGAAGGGTTGGGTGTAGTTGGAAGTGGGTCAAAATAATATAATGCTACATATAAATTGTATGCATGGGGTAAGTATAATTTTAAAAAGTCCATTCAAAGAACTTAAGATCTAGGACAGAAGTAAAACCATCTTTGGTGTGCCCCCTTTATACGTTTCCAAGTTTTAGACAAATGTTTTTGGACACATTCTGCCAATAGTTGAGTGATGAGCTCAAGAAGCTCCCCAGCACCATGTTTATATGTTTGCAATGTGGTTTAAAGAAAATATAAAACACTCTTTTTACAGAAAATCAAACTTTTTACATTAAGTACAACAAAGCATCCACCGTAAATAATTTATACTTAATTGTATTTCACTATGGGACATGGCTGGAGGCCTATTAGCAAATGATGACCATAAAAGAAGACTCCAGCAGAATGGCCATGATGTAATGTGCTATGAATGAGGTACCTTGTGCTGTCTGCTGCTGCCGCGCTTAGGAGCCCATTAAGCTTATGTGGCCCTGCCAGCAAAGTCTTGATGCATTTGTTTTGACCTAGCAAATTAAAATGTCTGCTCTTGTCGGTGCCCTCAGGGCTGCAGGAAGGGTAGGGAGAGAGATGTCACTGTCTGTCCCTGTCAGGTCACTGGTCTATCCGTAAGTTAACACAAACTCCCTGTCAGACAAAAAGCACATATCGGCCCCTTGTGTGCGTGTGTTTGTGTCTGGGTACAGGAGGTGAAAGTGAGGACAACTTTTGTGACAGAAAATCCTTTTTCTATGCAAATAGATGCTTGGTATGTCTGATGACTATGATATTCCTAATATACTTAGGACAGCTGAGACAAGTCCAATTTATAGCTCCTCATGAAAGATGTGCACATTTAATGATCCTCTGATTCTTAACATCTTGGGATGCCCATAAATCTGTCACTTTTAGAAGGGTTTTTCACTCTCCTACTCAATCTCTTCTCTTTCTCCATTTATTTATATTTTTCCTGTAGCTGAGCTAGTTACTTTAATTATTTTGCTCTGACTTTCACCTTCCTCTTTTGTCACACGCACTCACTATCATCCTGCTTGTTGTATATATTCGTACTGTATATTTGTGTTGGGTTCACACTTGTGCTGTTAATGGTAATAGACATAAGCATCTCCTGGCACAGCCAATACTCAACTGATTTAACCTCTTTTTTCCATTGAGATCTTTCCAGCTTTTGTTGTGATCACAACCGTCAGCTCATCATAGATCCTTCCTTTTCACATAAGTCACCTGTTCAGTGAGCAGATGTACCTCACCACCTTCAACTAATTTCCGCTGTCCATCAGTTTATCCTTTATCTTAGAGCCCCGTCACCCCAACCTGCATCCGTGTCCAACTGTCTCCCAGATGGGGTATTACTACTCCTGTTTCCATTCAGATGTTCTTAGTTTCTGTCTTTTTCATCTCATGCATTGCCCTTTATCGACTTAACAAAATGTGATGCTCTATTACCCTACGGGGACAACCATTTGACATATCCAGTTGCTAGCAGCAGGAGCCAACAAACACAGTTGAGCAGGAATAAAGGTAAATAGTCACTGACGGCTAACAAATAGCCTCAGGGTTCTAAACAGGATAAGATCCTACATGCATTAAACACCTGATCTTTCACTGATAACAAAAGCACACAAATGTCAGTGAATGGAGCAGATATGAGCCTGATAAAGGCAGTAAATGTGACTATAAATCTTGTTAGCAAAAGAGAAATGTGCCTTGAGCAGAAAAATCAGTGAAGATGTAAAATATATCTCTTGGAAATAAATGACAAAGTTGTATACAGAAATCTCTGGAGGAAATGAGGGAAAGATTTTCTCAAAATGCCTTTCAATCAAAAAGAAACCTTTAGGAATATAAAATGTTCAGTAAAAAGGGAAATAGTTCGGAAAAAAAATTGGATCGTTTAACAAATAACATTTGAGAAAACATAGCTCAACATGATGTAACTATTAGTACAAACTGATTACAAACACAATTATATGGAGAGCATTTGTGACTCCTGTGATAAGTGTGGCTAAGAGAGGTTTTAACTTTTGGATCTAAAATAGCCATCATACCGCAAAAGTGAATTATTTTTCTTGAGTAACTTTTGGAACAGTGTAGTTTATAGAACACAATGGTAAGCATTTCCATAGATACCAACACCAACATTCACTCCAGTGACAGTGTCATCCCTGAGACTCCAGCTCTGCCATCTTGGTCAGCATCTGGTGACAGACGTTTTTGTTCTGCTTTGGTGAAGCAGCATATGAACCAGTTCTACACCTGCCGTAGATTCTGAGAGGAGTGTCTCTCCGGCTTGCAGTGGATCTCCAAGAGAGTACTTCTACATCAATGCCAACTGCAGTGTGAAAATTGGAAGTGTGACTTACTGGGAAACGCACAGTAACGGGGCTTAGACTGGATGCAGTTGGTGAAACAGGTGATAGGCTGGGAAGGATAGCTCAGTGGAAGAACATTTGACTGCAGATCAAGAGGTCCCCAGTTCAACTCTCGATGCCCCCCTACGTTGTAAATAGCTTTGGATTATAGTGTCAGCTAAATGCATAAACATAGAAGCAAAATGCATAGCCCAGCACCGATTTTCAAGATTAAGAGTTGTGACTTAAACTTATTTCTCATTATTTGGTTTTGTTGATTTCAAAAACACATATTGTGCTCTTAAGCTGTAGGAATCCCTGTTGGAATGGAAGATTTCAGTAGATCAAAGACTTTTCTCCTTCTGCATATCATACATGTCGTTGGATTACACCATGTGTTAGACTTTCAATTTTTGTTCTGTAAAACAAGTGGCTTATATTGACAATGTAATACATTTTTCTTTCTCTCAAAATACATAGTTAGATTAGTTATGGATCAGAGGTGCACCTCTAGTTATCTAGCAAGAGGGGGCATAGATTGAACTGATAAGTTTGCAGATTTGCTCCAGTTGAATACTCCCTTATCAGTGCTTATTGGAGAGTTTAGGGATGAAATACCGTTAATCAATATTTACTCTTGTATACTCTGACAGGTTTGAGGTCGGTCTTGGGAAAAGATGACATTCGTTTTGTGTGGCTTAATCAAGGGAGGCCGGATCCACATCAGGGTCTGGTGGACCATTTAAAAGCATGAGGCTCGCATAATCACTGTTGGAAATGTATGAATTTAACAAAGTGAATAGAAGTAATGAAGTTCAATTTGAAAGAAATGTTCTTACTCTGTTTCATAGGAGCACAAATATGGTTGTTGGCATGAAAATTGCCCTTAATATTAATTCCATATGAACCACTGCTACTATGAATATTTTTTTAAACACACAGAGACAATTATCAAAACGTTTTGAAAATTAAAACTAGTGACTTGGGTAGAAGGAAGAATGGCTTGTTTGTGACTTTTTTAAAAATCAAAGAAGAACCTGTGGTTGAGGACTCGAGAGAGCTGCTTTTCAGGATCTGGTTTTAGCTTTCCTCATTCTGACATCTAAAATTGACGTTATCAACAGAGTAATAGACCTACTTCAGCCAACTTCCTGCTTGCATTATGGGTTATGATAGCTTATGTAGTCCCTACATAAAGTGAATCATATTTCCACGAGAGGCTGTCTACTCAAATTTACCTCAAAATATATATAAACAGATGGCCTGGCCTGTGTCTCACGTGACACCTGGTGAATGAGCACACTGAAAATATATGAAGTTGTGTTCCCAGAATCATTACCTATACCTAAAATATATTGAGGATAACCTTTAGTTTGATAAGTTTGATAATTTAGCTCGAAGTACAACAACAAAATTTATGGTCAGCAATAAGTGTCTAAATAAAAAGGAGACGCTTGTCTAATGTTCCTTGTTGCTAGCAGATTCACACCACTTTCATACCTGCAAAGTTCATATACTACCAACAACGCAGAAAGACACACGAGCATGCGGGTTTAGCAAACATCTTTACCGGGCCTGTTACCAGGGAAACAGTTTTCAAGTTGTAGCCTGGTATTGAGGCATTAATTGTGTATTAACTGCAGAATTATTGCAATTCAGAAAAGTAACAAAGACGTAAAATGTTTTTACTTGCGTACTTCCAGAAAATGCCACTTGGCAAAGGTCGATATCTGTCAAACAATTTCAATTTCCTTAAAAATTCTTAGTTTAATACATATTGACACATTGCGTTGCTATAAGAGCAGAGACCAGTTTCACACCTTTAACTCAATAGATTGACACATTTTACAATGCATATTCACAAACATACCGGAATACTAGACTTGGACAAATTTTAAGTGGCACACAAAGTAGACTAAATATCGAAATAAATGTAGAAATATGTGATGGAAGTTATTCTCAAATCGAGTTTATCAGTTGGATTTCTACATCTATTCCTGTTTAGCGACATATTTTACTGTGCTTGATTGATACACGGTGTATTGTAAAAGGGATAAGATGCAACTGGGTCATTCTTTCACAGCAATTTAAGTGACACACTGTTGCTAAAATAAATTGACATAGGTGTGACATTTCGAAAAATGTATATAGATAGAATGCATGCTTGGCATGTGATATTTAACGATCCAGGGAATTTTGTTGTTGGTAACATGATGAGCAGTATATCACAGTGGCATCTGTCTACAGTTTTCATTCTGAACTTTAAAACCTGCTTTTTTTTCTTCTCCTTCTTCCTTCATTGGGAAAGAGTGTGGTGCCTTAATGGACTTGATAATGGGAATCTGCCTTGTGACAGCTATTACCGTCTGAGTTTAATGTGCACTCTCAAGGTAGTATGTTGACATTTTCAGCTTGGCACAACCAAAGGTTTGGCCTGTCATGCATGGTGCCTCTATGTGTTCAGCTTTTAAAGGATAATGAGCTAATTTGTTTTTCAACAGGACAGTGTTAATGTGAAGAATAGAGCAGTTTTTTTTAAAAGAGTCACTTCCTCTTCAATAAGAATGTAAGACCCATTACCTTTATATTAAGGACAATTGTTTTGAATGATATTCTGCTTCGACTAAATATGTGCTCAGTTGTTAGATGTTAGTTGTTAGAGCCTTGGCTGTATGTGTATAGTACAGTGTTCAAAATGAAAAGTGTACGTTTTTGCTAAGTGGGAAGTAAAATTACACAATAGTATGACACCAAAATGTATAGAAATAACAGTTAACAAATGATGCTAATTTAATTGCAACATAGATTAATGCAGAATGTGTGTTCTCCCTCAAAATGTGTGTGTTCACTCTGAGTGTATACTGAGTGATTGACTTATTCCTTTTTTATGTAATGAACATTTTATAGCACCCCACATCCATTCTGTCATTTTATTAATTGTATTTATTTGTACTGTAGGGGCTACAACCACCTCTTAATATCTAGTTATTGTCCAAATAGCTTTTCTATACAAGTGTCATGTATGTATCTACTGCTCAGACTTGATTGGCAAAATGCATCCGTGTTGATTGATCATATATAGAAGCTGAACCTTACTCTATGGCTCTTTAAATAATAGTTCCAGATTTCAGAGAGATACTTTGCAAAGCAAGTAAATAAATACCCCTCTATATGAACACATGTCCAGCTTTGTTCAAGCTGTGGGAACAGGTGGCTGTTATCCTGCGTGCCAACATAGCAAGTATACTGCAGAGGCCACATTTACGATGCAGTGGACCGCATCTTGGGTAACATGTCGGGTACTGAAACAGCAGAGGACAGCACTCATTTTTCAATTGAATGGTGAGTCATTTAGAGGCAGTCAAAGTAGAAACGACCCCTTGAATTAGTCACTTATTTGCTGAACAGCCAAGTGAGTTAATCTTACCCATTGAAGGATGCTATAGCTTAAGATGATTTTATATCGTTTAGTGTACTTTCATATATTGTCTCTCCTTTCATGATAGTTTTTCAAAGTATCTTATAACTGGGTTAAATCTGGACTTATTTCATTACAGTCAATGCAATATGCATCTTTGATGATGTAAGATTTTGACTTTCATGGATTGCTGTTACTCATGCATAGAGAGAGATTGTGTTGAAGCTGAAGGTTGAATGAAAACCAAAGAGGCAGAGCGTGTGTGTGCACAAATGTGCATGTTTATTCTTTTCAACAGATTTTGAAAGCGGCCCTTTTTAAAATCTCCATTGAACATAATCTGCTCCCAAACTAAATTGAAAACACATTTTGGAACTTAAACAGTTGTCGTATGTTACATGTTACTATGTTACATATGCTAACATAGAAACCAAAAGCAACACTTGTGCAACTTTCACATCACAGTAACATCTAACTGTATGTTTATTTATTCCCTCTTTGTGGTATCCACTTTAAGATGTGAAAATGCACTTAATGCCCTTGTGCGCACATTTTCAACACATAGTTGTGTGTTTTAGAAACGGCAAAGGCATTCCATGAACACACCCTTATACACCAGGTGTTTGGATTTAAGTGGCATCAATTACAGATTATCCACCTGTCTAACAATTGTAAACCAAAAAAACATGCATAATGGAGGTTTATGAACTGTAGAGTTTTATTAACTTGATTAGCTTTTCATTACACTCAGACATGCTTATTATATTTTTTATATCAATGACACTGAAGCATTTCCAATTTTCAGCTCTTGCACGTAACCACTGTATGATTGTTATATTTCTGCATTTCGTAATGGTCCATCGTAACAATAGCTGCAGCAGAAAGTAACTCATAATGTGAATATATGTTTGCTGTGAGATATACAAGAAGAGCAATGAATCACTTGTAAGTTTATTCTAGAGCCTTTGCAACATGTTCTGTAGAGAAATAGTTGTTTTCTACACAAGGAAAATTATGACTTGTTCTTTGAGATATTTCTAATGCATTTAGGTTTGCAACTGTATGATGTTAAAATGTTAATAGAACAGACAATTAGTTGATCACTGTTGTTGAATCTAGGCTTTAAAAATGTTCTTTTGTGAATTTCTGAATTTTTTGTAACATATTCTACTACTGTATCACAGAGCGCAAACCTGAAAGTACTCATTTATCTTGCATGTTTGAGCTGTTGCCTAAAATCCTGATGAACTGGGAAAAAACAAGTGTGGTGGTGAGGAACATGCAGTGTAAAAATTACAGGATGATTGTGAGGCAAAAATAGATGGATGAATGGTCAGAGCTCAAACAATCGGCAGGAAGAAAGAAAAGAAAACCAACAAATAGAATCAAAGAGATTATATCAGACAACTGATTTATCACAAAGAAAGAGTGCAATTAGTTTTCCCGTTCAATGGACTCTACTTCTGTTCTCATGGTAAAATAATTGTGATGATCCCATGACAAACTAGTCTCCCTAATCTCCATCCAGATCGGTAATCACAAATCTAAACACGTTTCCAATAATAATTTTCTTATTCAACAGTTGCAATGTTCAGCACATTGAAAACACACATGCATCCGTACATGACTTTTTAATGCACATCAGAGTGATCGTATTAGCCTTGAAATGCTCAGTTGATTTTCTCAGGTGAAAAAAGATCAATCCCTCTGGGAAGTAAGGGTGTAAAGAGATAACAGAGGACACAGAGATAGTTAAAAAAAGCTTTATTATGATGTAGTTTAAGAATATTAATCATCTTGTTCATATGGAAATCAAGATAATGCGAGTAGTAATATAAGAGTGTTTTGCTGTTACAGGGCTGGGACTTCCCAAAAATGTTTGCTCTCTGAAGTACATCCAAAGCTCAGGCTTCAGGCAACCGTGTTCATCAGCTGAAAGTAATGCCACCAGACATGGTGGTTAATTGTGTTACATTTCGGTGGTGTTTTTATTTTAGCCCAGCGGCATTTAACTCAGTGTCAGAAAAGTAGTTTGTGACTCAGCTATATGAGAACTGTGCTCTTTAACAATTTTTATCTTTTATGTGTTTCTCCTTTTGTTTGTGTATTTTGTTAAATTTCTAAGAAACGTTTTTTTAGTGTTTCTTTTGCATCCATAATATAGCAGTTGTATGAAACACTCCTTTGAGAATAGATTTTATTGTGCAGACAAGCTATTTGATAAAATCTATTTTTGGATGTTGGAAACCCAGTTGTTTTTGGCACACATAAAAATGAACTGTGCTGACTTTGCATGAAATCTTTGCAATTTTTGATTGCAGCTTTTCCATAACATTAATTAGAGCAGCGGATGTGACTTAAGCACTTAAACAGATACAACTGCTAAGAGCTTGTCCATTTTAATACTTGCTGCTTGTATTATAGACCCAACTTTTGTCCCTCTTCCACACATGCTGTCACGTGGCGCACCACCTACCACACTGCTGTAGTGCCCCTCTTTCAATCAATTGAAAGATAAAAACCCTTTTTCAACCAATTTTCATCTTCCTTTGCTCAGTTTCCTGACCATGTATCATATGTTACATCATTGGAAAGCATTGCAATATTTAACTGTCCCTACTGAAGGGACTATACACCTATCCCTACTGTTTAGAGTTCAGGAAATGTGTGTCCTAAACCCCTGATAGTGGCAACAATTTGGCCTACAGTTGGCTCTGAAAAACTGATTAAGAATCAAAGTAGACAGCAACAGCTGGTTCCCCAGAGAACCAGTTGGTCAGTGCTTGATGCATATCAGATAATAATGTAAATGTATGCATTGTTGTTCTTTTTGTACATGGACATTATGAAAAAGTGTTCCTGGGGGTATAGATTCCAGTAATTTTAGGGACCTTAGATAAAAAAGATAAATAAGAGATTAGCAAAACACAACCTATTATTATTTGTTTTTCAACATAGCTCTACCAAGTTTCAATTAATATTTATATAGTCCTCTCATCTTGGCTTCATCTCATTAAAAATTGAGGAGGTGTTTATAGGTCAAACCATATAAGGTAAACCATGTGCTCTTTAGTTGTGAAAGCACTAACAGATTCATTTGCACTCTAACCTTAAAATAATATACCAGTTATTATTTATTCATTACCTGTGTATCGTTTTCTATGTTTTTAGCATTTTCTAAACTCAAGCTTCAGCCAGAACATTGAAGTTGTTGACCAAAGCACAAAGCATCAAAAAGAGCGGGAAAAAATGTACAGTGATTACTTTTTCTAGAGTCTTGTTTCCAAAATTAAAATTCACTCTGTATATATCTCACTATATCACAACGTCCATGCTGGAGATGCCGTTCAGCACTTCTGAATTGGTAAAAATGCTAACAGGAGGATATGTGGGTGTTGAAGTTGTAGTTGCACTCACTCCTTGCATGGAAAGAGGTGTGTTATCGTTTTATGCTCCGTCTTTTCCGGTTTTTTTTACATGCTTTCCACTTAGGATCGTTAGGGCTTAACATTAAATACAGAACTATAAGGGATGAAACGTTCAACGATGCAACCTTTACTTATGGATTGGAACACTACTTCATTTAGAATATATTGACAGTCATGCTTCTTAAAGATTTTCTGATGAGTTAGTTTTTCTGGCGTTTTCCCTCCTCATTATTTCATGAAATAATTAAGTTGGGAATTTGAAAAGCAATGAGAAACATTAAAAAGAGTCAGAATATAAAATAGTGAGTTTAGTATCTTTAGGTCCCAGGCAAACCAATTATTTTGCTTATGTTATAATGTTTAGAACTGGTCTTTTTGCTGAAGTGAGCACACAAGACCCACTTTCATTGCATGTACTGAATCTTAACAGCATCTACTTTACAAAGCCTATGCCTGCTATTCTACCTGCCAATTGTCTAGAGGAGATAATTTACTGTTGCAAAATACTCCATCACAGTTCAGATGACATGAGCAGCTGTAACATCAATAGTATTGACAGGGATATGTACCTTAACGCTTATCATAGGCGGACAGCAGCATAGCAAGTTCTGGATGAGCTGGGGATGTTTATCTCCTCAAACCAGTGAGCGAGAGGAAATTAAGTGTGTGGAAGGTAATGAAAATAAGAAAGTTTAGTATTTCACTAAAGTGGCACTGAGCTTTGGTTCAACTGCCTTTATAAACTCATGTCTCACATTTCTTCTCTTGCTGTGGTGAAGTGCAAAATGTTCATTGAAGTTGCTAAAAATGAGATGGGAAGTACATGGCAATATCTATACGTCTGTCTTTATGTGGGTGTGTTTGTTTGTGAAAATATACATGTCTGTCTGTGTAGACAGTGTGAGAAAGAGTATGTGTGCAGAACCATACAGTAATACAGTCGGTGTCATTTATTTCAAAGTTCTGCTGTTGCTATTTCAGATTAGAGTGATGTTGACATTTCAACATTTAAGTCAAGTGCTGTGTACTTACATATCCATTACGACAGTGGTTAGGTGGTTGGTGTCATCCTTTCACATTACATTGATAAAATGAGGGCAAGACACTGACATCCAGTTGTCATGGGAAAACAGATTGTGTGGAAAAATGTTGTGATGAGCCTGGTGTCAGCTTGGTGTCTTGATGATCATTTTACTCATTCATAGGCCATCTGGCCAAAGCTGAGTTAATCCAGTGATACAAAATGACATGTGCTTTTGTTGATCAGTCTTAATCCATGTACTGGCTGTCTTTTATATTTCAGTTACATACAGTGTATGGTCTCCCCCCAGTTTCTTCTGCATAGGTTGCTGAATTTGCTATAAATTAGGAAAGATTGCTAACTTTGTAATGACAGTTATCTGATGTTTGAATTTTTTCAAGCGGTACTGGAAAGTGTTTAAGAATATGTTCTTCCTGAAGACATATTAATGAGATTAAATAGATCTATAATGGTTTGGGAAATTAGTGCATTCCTCATTTGAGAAAGTAACTATTACATGCCACCATTACTTTCTGTTGAATGTATCTGTTTTACCACAAGCATTAATCAGTAACAGCATGATTCTTTCATACTTGGTATGCCTTTTTACAAAATGGAGACTATTCTGTTAAGATATATGTATAAACTTGCTATTAGATGCTGACATTAGATGTCAGATGGCTAGCAGGGAATGAATGATGGCCTCTGTCCACTTCAGTGGGAACATTTAAGACTCATTATTCCACTATTATCATCCTTGCCAATGACTGGTGAGAATTCCTCCCTCCTGTCAGTGGGCTGTATGAGATATAATGGGCCTGGGGTGTCCATTATGCTAAAATGACTACAGAAGCACTTTAGCCATAGTTTTTACTAAAAGGGACATGAGTATGGTCTATAAGTGTAAAAAAGGAAAATGAAAAAGTTTGCATAGAGGCCATGCAGCAGAAATTATGTTTATGTTTTTTACCATTACCAGATTAATGATGATAACATTATGATTACAATGAATATACAAGATCCAAATAGTACTCAATAATTTTATTTTGAAGATAAGTCTAAAATCAACTTAGGAACCCAGAATCACTGAGTTTATCTTTGAATTTTCATTGAGGATGAGGGTGGCTGAGATGAAAGCTCTTTTTTCAGCACAGCCTCTAGAAGTGTCCTGCACCTCGAAAAACATCAGAGCTGAAAAGCAACCAAGCAGAGATTTGAAAAAATTGAGCTATTCATTTCAGATACACAACATTTGGTCAACATATGCTCTAAGGAACAGTCTTCAAAATCCAGCCAGTCTCCAATCTCAATCCATTAGAAAATCTGTTATATTACATAGGTATTTTGGTCAGTATAACACAGAGATAATTTATTTTTCCTCTGCATTTTTTTTAACCTATATTTGCCAATGTGTGATTTTTAGTCAAGTCAACCTTCAGTTTTCTAGAGCAATGAAAAGTTTAGTGTGTGGGCTGCATCTGGTTAAAGGAAGCAGTGACTCATGTGAAAAGGCTCCATGTTTTCTGCATATTCAGTACATGTTATTGTTGCCAACTGACAGTTGTAGACATTGTCAGAGGTAAACCTCTGTATTTGTAGTCCCGTCGGTTACACATCTTCCCACTAAGCAGTCAGCATGTTTTAGATTACACTACAGAGGAAATGTAAGATGTCCCCTGAACTTGTTAGCACATTTCTGCATGTCTTTCTAAACACATGCATGCATGCACGTGCACACACACACACACACACACACACAGTAACACACCTCCTGCCCTTGAGAAGAAGATCCCTGTTTTTGCACTCTCCTGAGCACTCATGTGAGACACTACAAATAATCCTTCAAATTCTCTTATAAGCTTTTCCTGTTCCAACATGTTCTCTGGTCCTTTTCTTGTTTAAATTCCATAGCAACCACACTGCATCTCGTCATCCTTGGATGTCCTCTTACCAACCTGCTCCTCTTCAGTATGTTATTTAGTTCCCTGTTCTCTCTGGCCTCATGAGTTACAGTGTCTTAATGCAGTCTTCTAGTGGCAGTCGGCAGATGAAATTGCCATTTGTCACATTAATAGTCTTTCCCCTCTGCCACACATTTTCACTCACTTACAGTGTACACACACACATGCTGGGCCAAAATTCTGAACGCACACACATGCAGTATAAAGAATCGCAAATTGTTTTCTTCCCTTCTTCACATCTTCATCTTGCCTTTGGCTCAATGCCCTTTTTCACCAAAAACACTGAACTCTTGCATGAGTCATCTTCTCCCATTTGTGTCAGTACCGGTGTTTTTGTTACACGAACAAATTTGAAAACATGAAAGTAAGGCTTTTAATTAGGTTACATTATTACACAAAGTGAGAGAGCTTTTAATCAGTTGTTTTTATGCCTCCCTGTTTGTACTAAAAGTGTAAGAACCATGCTCTGTGACAAATGGGATGAATTTTAAAAGAAGCTGTCACCTGTCCCGTGTCGAAATAAGAATTAGAAATCCCAGCAGTGCCTGATCATGAAGCTCAGTATACAAATACAACTCTGAATTAAATGTAAGTTTAATATTTTCTTTTGTTAAAATCCTACCCGTTTCACTTTTGTGGTAATTAGGAAGAAAAACATTAAACAATTTCCAATTTTTCACAAGCGGCTGCTTGGCCCAGAGAGTCTCACATCAGTTTTCAACATACCAGGTAGAGTTTTTCTGTTAATTTGTGATGCGGGTGGAACTGCATGGAGCTGCATTCTTCAGTGATGGTAAATGATGCTGGAAAATAAACACCTGACTCTCATACTCCTACAAAAGGGCATGGGTTGGGAGTGGAAGCAGATTTGGGGATTAATATTAAAGTCAGGGTTAATGTATATACATTATTTAGATTGATAGAATTTCAAGCTCTTACCCATGGTGTTGGCTCAAAGTGAATTGTAATTTATCATAAATACAAGGCAGGAGGAAAATTAGGGTAGAGCGGAAGGGAAAGCTGGTCTATTTCAAATAAGTTAAGTTAGTTCTAATTACCACAATCCTCTATTAAGTTTATTATTGTTCAATTGTTTTGTGGTATGAACGATCCAATGCCCATTTAACAAGATTACTGCAGTCTTGAGTCTGACAGCAGTCATTAAATATTTAACTTCATTTTCAGAACAGGCTTTCATGGTAACTTTACATTCATGTGGAAGACGGCAGGCATTCTGACATTTAGAATTGAAATCCTTTGAAACATGAAAGTATTACTGAAGTAGATTTAGAACAGATTTAGCTGAAATCTGAAATATAAATAAGGATTTTGAAACGTGCATGCTTACTTAATCCTTGCTTGTTTACACATTTCCATCCTACATGAAAGCATAGGGAAAATTAAGGTCATGATGGATAGTATTTATTTTAGGCTCTTGTTTGGGTGGTTGTCTAATGGAGCATATCTTGCCACAGTATTCTAGATTTTAGTTTGACTTTTTTTCAACTTGGTCTGTTCAGATCTTTTTGCTTAGATTTGAATTCTCTTGCAACTCATGATTAATTTATTTTTCTTCAAGCAACAGATACCTTCAGCAAGGATATTAGCTTTAATCAGCCGCCTCACCCTTTTATGTATACAAGGATTGGAGGATGCCCCCTCTGAATCTCTCATCTACTTATGATAATATGTTCACTACACTCTGTGGGATCTGCTCCCCACATCTAGAGGCTTAGATGTAATTCTAAAACAAATAATTTGTTGAATTCTATTTTGGAATTATCAGAAGACGTGCAGCATGCAATATGATGTAATTACATGGTTACTTTGTTCCTTCTTTACTCCTGACTTGATATATGCTGTTCCTTAACAATTTACTTAAAACAGCCTTTACTGCCTAAAAGTCCTTTGTCCTTTCATCTCTGAAGTATCATTATCTTTTTCCTTCCTTCAGCATGTGAGCTGATGAACCAGGGGATTCTTGCTCTGGTTACATCCACGGGCTGTGCAGCAGCAAGTGCCCTGCAGTCCCTAACAGATGCGATGCACATCCCCCACCTCTTCATCCAAAGAAATGGAGATGGTGCACCTCGTACTGCCTGCCAGCTCAACCCCAGCCAGGACGGAGAGAGCTACACATTGGCCGCTCGTCCACCCGTACGCATTAATGACGTGCTTCTTACCCTCGTCTCAGAGCTGCACTGGCAGAAGTTCATCATCTTTTATGAGAGCGACTATGGTGAGTTGGGAGAAATGAGTCCTTGATCACCAAATGTCACTCATCATTATGACATCTGTAAGATGTTTTCCGCCTTTCCATTTAATTGTGAATGCTCCAAAATCCGGCTTCTGCTGGAGAGCAGCCATGTTAACACTTGGAATTTATCTATTGAGAGAAATGCACAAAGTCCTAAGTTAGTCTCATCCCAGTTGGCAAATATTTATATCCCATTAAAAAGTGAAATCTTGTAGAGAGTATAAATCTTTTTCATTTTCAACACGTATCTAAACTCCATTTGATAAATTGTAATACAGATGACCCTAACCTGTTTATTGCTAAACCAAGGTTTCGACACAGTGTGCCATGTGAACATATATGACATGAAGTTGACAATTGACATCTGTCACATCTGTCCATTGGAAATATCTTTTTTTGACACTGCACCCTCAGCATTGGGTTGGATCAATAAAGATCCGACCATTGAAGAGAACCTGTCTGACAGCTGCAATGAGGAGCTGTCTTTCTGTCTGCCTTTCTTGGTATCTAGTCGTTTTTGCTGTCTGGTGGTCTTTTGCTTTCTATCCCATCAGTTTGCTTATTTCTTATTTGACAGAGTAGCTACATCACCTTATTTTTGGCCATTCCTTTTGCTAAAGATTTCACTTTTTTTCCCTATCAAACCTGTGATTAGTGGTTTTACTACCTGTCTTTTTCCCCCCAATTTTGATGACCTGTCCCCTTGACAAATGTTGGGTGCGCCTCTCTCTGCATTAGTCTGTGAAACCAATTAATAGTTTGTCCCTTTAAATTTGGTTTTATTAATTAATAATTATGAAACCATTTTCACCTTCTTGCAATGTGCCAAAAATACCATCCAGTAGACATATTATAGTCTATATAGTAATATAGTCCAAAGCAACACAATGTTTCCTGATATGTTTTTTCCAACTGATTCTGTTCTACCTCGGAAGTCTTGTTACTTGGACTCTTAACTGTATTTGACTTTTGGAAAATTTGACAAAATGTTGCTTTTTCTGTTTCTATTTTTATCTGTGTTTTTAGTTCCAGTAGCAACATTGAAGTCTGTTCTTTTATTGCGCTGTTTAACTTTGCTTTAATTTAATTCCAGAATTTTTTGGACATAATAATATGTGGTGTCTGTCTAGTGTCCTGCACCACTGTCTACATGATAAAAAAAATCCCGGTTACAGTTAATGTGTGTAAAGGGGGAACCAAATGCAGAATATCATTCAGCTATACTCACTTTTGCTTAAAAATAATAGATTTCCTTTTAACCTTTTTTTAATTCAATGAAAGCTGACGAATGACCTAAAATCTGCTGTTTTACTTCTGCTACAAAGTGTTTTAATAATGTAATTTATTATTACTTTTTCCAACCCACCTTTTTATACCTGTATTATCAAATATTTCAGTTTAGGAAATGTATTTAATTTAGTATTGGTGAATGGCAGGAAATTGACAGTCCATTACAGGGCTCTTGCATTTCACAATGCATATTTGTCATAAAGGGACAATTAGATGACAAAAAGACCTTGGTATCATATGACAAATCATTACCTTTGGAATATGCACTGCCCCAGATCTTCCCAGCTGGTTAGGTTTAGTTTTAACTTTTCATTCTGATTAAATCCGATTAAAACATACTTGGGGAAGAATTATCTGAGTTGGTTTGCAAATGGAAGATTTCAAATAAAATACTATACTTACACGTGTATAGGGAGGATCCTGAGAAGTCTCACACTTTTAAACACCAATAATTACAATTTTTAGAATGCAAAGTTTACCTCATGTTATGCGCCTGTCTTATTATGTTGCCACCAAATTATTTATCAGTTTGGCTAATGCAATTTCAGTATCTCATCCATGAGCACTAAGTGTGATGGACAATAACAAGGCTAATTGACTTTGTTCACATAGTCATTACATTTGGAGGCGCTGATGGAAAATGCAACACTCATGTCTCATTTATATCTGTACACATGTTGATGTCAGTTTTAAAGTGATATCTATTGACAGAAGAAAAAAGTTAAATCTTCATTTAATTGTTTTTGTAAAATATGTTCACCTTTTGGTCAGATTTAGACCACAGAAATGTCCTGCGACCTCTGACACCTGCCAACTTGTAATGCAAAAACACACACAGATTTATAAAAAAAATACAAAAAAAAATGTCATTAAATGTATATCTTGTAATTTGATGGTCCTCTACCTAAAATCAAGTGAGAAATATTTTCCCTACTATGTAATATTCATATTTACCTGATATTTAAAGTGTTGCTTCTCTTGGGTGGCCAGCCATTCGATAGCCTATTTATTTTCAGGTCCTACATAAACGTAGCAGCAGTATGTCTTGAAATGTTTTTCACTATGCGGTGCTGTTATGGTACATGTTGAACCATTTTCTACTGTTATCTTTGCAAGGGGATGTCTTTTTCCCTTTAATCAGATTAGCTGATTGACTGTGACTATGATAAGGAAGTGCGCTTATCTACTGCAGAAGCACCAGAGCATTCAGTTTGTGGATCTCCATTAAATGGAATACATGGGGGAAATCTTACAAAGTATTTTCACAGAGATTGAAAATGATCCCACAGTTTTGCATTTGTCTGGTTAATAGTCTAATCTTGGTTCATTCAGATCAAACTGAGCACATTTGTTTTTGATAGTGGAAGAACGTTACTAGACAGACAGGTTAGATTTGATGCTCTTTTGAAATTCCGCAGAAAGACGTCACTCATGTTTTACTTAAAAATGTAATATAAAGCTTTACCTGCTTAAATGCCAAATGAACAACCATAAAGACTTTAATACCAGATGGTTGATTTTTGGTCTATTAATTTAGCTCTATTTGAAACTAAGGTCCAACTCTAAACCATTGAAACAATTTTTATAAAAGTATTTACTAGATGACGATATGTTGTACCTCTCCCTGGGCTGCCACCTTATCGTGGTGGAGGGGTTTGAGTGTCCAAGTGATCCTAGGAGCTATGTTGTCCGGGGCTTCAAGCCCCTGGTAGGGTCACCCAAGGCAAACAGGTCCTAGGTGAGGGATCAGACGAAGCGCAGCCCAGAAGACCCTTATGAAGATAAATAATATTGGACTTCGTGTACCCTCACTCGGGCGCGGGCTACCGGGGCCCCCCCCTGGAGCCAGGCCCAGGGGCGGGGCACCATGGCGAGCGCCTGGTGGCCGGGCTTTCACCCATGGGGCCCGGCCGGGCCCAGCCCGAAAAGGTTACATGGGTCCCCCTTCGCACGGGCCCACCACCCGTGGGAGGGGCCATAGGGGTCGGGTGCAGTGTGCCCTGGGCGGCGGCCGGAGTCGGGGATCTTGGCGGACTGATCCCCGGCTGCAGAAGCTGGCTCTAGGGACGTGGAACGTCACCTCTCTGGCGGGGAAGGAGCCTGAGTTAGTGTGCGAGGCGGAGAGATTCCGGCTGGACATCGTCGGTCTCGCCTCGACACACAGCTCTGGCTCTGGAACCAGCCTTCTCGAGAGGGGTTGGACGCTCTTCTACTCTGGCGTTGCCCAGGGTGAGAGGCGCCGAGCAGGAGTGGGCATACTCATTGCCCCCCATCTCGGTGCCTGTACGTTGGGGTTTACCCCAGTGAGCGAGAGGGTAGCATCCCTTCGCCTGCGGGTGGGGGGACGGGTCCTGACTGTCGTTTGTGCCTATGCGCCTAGCGGCAGCACAGAGTACCCACCCTTTTTGGAGTCCTTAGAGGGGGTACTGGAGGGTGCCCCCTCTGGGGACTCCCTCGTTTTGCTGGGGGACTTTAACGCTCACGTGGGCAACGACAGTGAGACCTGGAGGGGCGTGGTTGGGAGGAATGGCCCCCCCAGCTTGAACCCGAGCGGTGTTCTGTTTTTGGACTTCTGTGCTCGGCACGGATTGTCCATAACGAACACCATGTTCAAACATAAGAGTGTCCATATGTGCACCTGGCACCAGGACACTCTAGGCCGCAGTTCAATGATCGACTTCGTTGTCGTTTCAGCTGATCTGCGGCCGCATGTTTTGGACACTCGGGTCAAGAGGGGGGCGGAGCTTTCCACCGACCACTACCTGGTGGTGAGTTGGCTCCGATGGTGGGGGAGGATGCCGGTGAGACCCGGGAGGCCCAAACGTGTTGTGAGGGTCTGCTGGGAGCGCCTGGCGGAGTCCCCTGTTAGGCGGAGCTTTAACTCCCACCTCCGGGAGAGCTTCGAACACGTTCCGGGGGAGGCGGGGGACATTGAGTCCGAATGGGCCGTGTTCCGCGCCTCCATCAATGACGCGGCCTCCCGGAGCTGCGGTCGCAGGGCTGTCGGTGCCTGTCGTGGCGGCAACCCTCGAACCCGCTGGTGGACACCGGCGGTGAGGGATGCCGTCAGGCTGAAGAAGGAGTCCTATCGGGCCTTTTTGGCCTGTGGGACTCCGGAGGCAGCCGATGGGTACCGGCAGTCCAAGCGACGTGCGGCTCGGGTGGTCGCCGAGGCAAAAACCCGGGCGTGGGAGGAGTTTGGGGAGGCCATGGAAAAAGACTTCCGTACGGCCTCGAGGCGATTCTGGTCCACCATCCGGCGTCTCAGGGGGGGGGAAGCAGTGCCCCACCAACACTGTTTACAGTGGGGATGGGGTGCTGTTGACCTCAACACGTGACGTTGTGGGTCGGTGGGCGGAGTACTTCGAGGACCTCCTCAATCCCACTGGCGCGTCCTCCGTTGGAGGGGCAGAGCCTGGGGATCCGGAGTTTGGATCTCTAATCTCCGGGGCTGAAGTCACCGAGGTAGTCAAAAAGCTCCGCGGTGGCAAGGCCCCGGGGGTGGATGAGATTCGGCCGGAGTTCCTCAAGGCTTTGGATGTTGTGGGGCTGCGTTGGCTAACGAGACTCTGCAACATCGCGTGGACATCAGGGGCAGTCCCGCTGGATTGGCAGACTGGGGTGGTGGTCCCCCTATTTAAAAAGGGGGACCGAAGGGTGTGTTCCAACTATAGGGGGATCACACTCTTAAGCCTCCCTGGGAAGGTCTATTCAGCGGTTCTGGAGAAGAGGGTCCGTCGGATAGTCGAGCCTCGGATCGAGGAGGAGCAGGGTGGTTTTCGTCCTGGCCGTGGAACGCTGGACCAGCTCTATACCCTCAGCGGGGTCCTAGAGGGTGCATGGGAGTTCGCTCAACCAGTCCACATGTGTTTTGTGGACTTGGAGAAGGCGTTCGACCGTGTCCCTCGGGGTATCCTGTGGGGGGTGCTCCGGGAGTATGGGGTACCTGGCCCTTTGTTACGGGCTGTTCGGTCCCTGTACGACCGGAGTCAGAGTCTGGTTCGCATTGCCGGTAGTAAGTCGGACTCGTTTCCGGTGGGAGTTGGACTCCGCCAAGGTTGCCCTATGTCTCCGGTCCTGTTCATAACTTCTATGGACAGGATTTCTAGGCGCAGCCGAGGTGTTGAGGGTGTCAGTCTTGGTGGCCTAAGGATCGCATCTCTGCTTTTTGCAGATGATGTGGTCCTGTTGGCTCCATCAAGTCGGGACCTACAGCTCTCGCTGGAGCGGTTCGCAGCCGAGTGCGAAGCGGCTGGGATGAGGATCAGTGCCTCCAAGTCCGAGACCATGGTCTCTCACCGGAAAAGGGTAGAGTGCCTTCTCCGGGTCGGAGCGGACGTCCTTCCCCAAGTGGAGGAGTTCAAGTACCTCGGGGTCTTGTTCGCGAACGGGGGTAGGGAGCGTGAGATCGATAGGCGGATCGGTGCGGCGTCTGCAGTAATGCGGGCGCTGTACCGGTCTGTCGTGATGAAGAGAGAGCTGAGCCTAAAGGCGAAGCTCTCAATTTATCGGTCGATCTACGTTCCCACCCTCGTCTATGGTCACGAGCTTTGGGTAGTGACCGAAAGAACGAGATCGCGGATACAAGCGGCCGAAATGAGTTTCCTCCGCAGGGTGGCTGGGCTCTCCCTTAGAGATAGGGTGAGAAGCTCGGCCATCCGGGAGGGGCTCAGAGTAGAGCCGCTGCTCCTCCACGTGGAGAGGAGCCAGTTGAGGTGGCTCGGGCATCTGTTCAGGATGCCTCCTGGTCGCCTCCCTGGGGAGGTGTTCCGGGCTCGTCCCACCGGGAGAAGGCCCAGAGGAAGACCCAGGACCCGCTGGAGGGACTATGTGTCCCGGCTGGCCTGGGAACGCCTCGGGATCCCCCCGGAGGAGCTGGCCGAAGTGGCCGGGGAGAGGGAAGTCTGGGTTTCCCTGCTCCGGCTGCTGCCCCCGCGACCCGACCCCGGATAAGCGGAGGACAATGGATGGATGGATGGATGGATGGATATGTTGTAAAGAAATCTTTGAAATGAAGCAAATTAGAGTTTTCTGTCAATCTGAGAATCTTACTTTGTACTGTTATAGATTCATAACCAGCTGGGCTTGCTCTGGTGTCAAATGCCTTTGCAGAAATTTTGACATTTTCTGAAATCTTTACCATGACAGGTCTCTGCCAGCTATTACTGCACAGCAGACTCATCACAAATTGCTAGAAGACAAGTTATTTCGGCATCTGTCCGTAGACTTTTGTTCTTCGCAGTGTCCACCAGAATGCTGTGCTAATCACAGCCTATAATCAGGATCTAATGCTATTATGCACTGCAGCATATTTTGATGAAATCTACTCTTTAATTCATTTCATTAGACGAATGCAATTAGGACTTTCTCAAATCCATCTGGGTAAAATCTAAATATGCAAAAAAAAATATTTAGCTGGCAGTCTAAACATATCCTTAATGAACTATTGTAGTAAGACGTGGAGGTCAGTTCTTACTCTTGTTTACGGAGCCATCTCTACAAATGAGGGGATTACACTAGAATTCTTTTATTATTAATGTTTCCCTTTTGATTACATCAAATTAAATTGGTAAACTTCCTCACTAAACTGATAGGAAAGTTCTTCAGGACATTTAGGTGAAAGAGTAACTTTGCAATTGTTCACATTCAGTGTCCATGAGTACAGACTAACAGGCTTGGTATCATGCATGTTAATCTCTTACTTCAGAGGTTCATAATTCATAATTCATAATTTTCTGTTATCATTTGTAAACTGTGTTTACAACCCACATCGGTCAGTCTGTACTACTTTATCCCTAGATGGAAGCAGTCCCTTATGTGTTATATAAAATATAGATTCATCTAGCAAGCTAAACATGGACAAACACATTTGATATAGCCAGTTTTGTAACAGCTCTGTTAAGGATGTTAGAGTGAGTTTTTAGGATCTGTGTCTGACACTCTTGCTGATATTACTTAAAAGTGGCCTGTATCCCTGTTATAATAGACACAGGCTATATTTTCCTTCAAAAAGTTTTACAACAAGAATATATATATTTTTTTTTACAAAATACCTTCAAATAACTCACACTGTCATGTGACTTCATCAGGACTTATGCACACTTATTAGGCATTCATAATTTGTTGAACTGTGAGTGTAAGGTCAAAGTTGATATGTTTATGCATTTAGCAGATGCTTTTATCCAAAGGGACTTAAAAAGTAGACACATAGTATATTACCGTTATCATAAGTTCTCTAGAGAAAAATCCCTGGTCAGAATCAGTGGTGACGGCAAAGAGGGAGAAGGAAGTGCAGAAAGAGTAGTAGAGGGGGTATAGAGGTATGAGTAAGAGTTAGGATAGGATGATGCGCGGCTGTATCAGGAAGGAGAGGTGATATCTGAATCAAAACACTGTGATACAAAAAGCCAGCACGGAAGGAAACTAACAATGCTGTCATTACAGCTGATTGCACATAGGGCATAAAAATGCAGGTCCGATGAATATAGTTCATCAGTTTAATGTGCTGCAAAATGGAGTCCTCATGGGGAAAAAACACAGCCTGAAACATGGTGAGTGTTCCATCAAACTGCATTACCACTTTCTTTCCCCTGCTACTGGAAGAGTTGCATGTATCAAAAGAATGATGAAATCTGAGGATTACTGACGTTACGGCATTTTGAGATATCTGAAACCTGGGTTGGAGGTGTATGTCTCAGGTCTTTCAGACTGCAAAAGAAATGACACGTTTAATACTACCAATAGTGACATCTGACCTAAATCATATTGAAAACTTGAAATCAGTCAGTGCTCAAATGTATGTGGGTGAAACACTCAGAAACTACCATCCGAGTGAGGCTTCTAGAGGGGAAGAAGAATTATCTAGAGGTTGTGTATGACATGCATTTTTTTTATAATTAAAGAAATTCTAAAGATGGATATGAATATTAAAACCAGGTGCCTCTGATGTGTTTTCAGAATCAGAAATACTTTAATAATCCCAGAGGAAAATTATTCTAACCTTGCTTTTTTTTGCTATTTGCTTTTCTACACAGCATGGCACAGTTTTGCTTAAAGGTAACGTGTGAACTACCGGGAACTATAGTACACTCCTGCCATAATAGATTAAAGAGAAAAAAACTGAATCCAGATGCAGCAATAAGACATGCTATGTGTCATTTTCTTTGCTCTTCTTTTGAAAGTTAAATTCATGACAAGACGTGACCCATGACCATCTAAAATGTGTGGGCTGTAAATCAGACAATGTTGAGTACTAGTTATTTTCTATGATAAATTTAAGACATGTTTCATGTTTCATGTTTCAACAAGTATTTTCAGCCAATCTATTACTGGTAAGCATGCAGTTTTGTGCTTCTCATTCTATTCTACATACTTTCCTCGTTTTTATATTCAATTTTACATGTAACTTCTCAAGGTGCTCTCAACATCTAGAGCAGGACAACTAATTTATGTGTGTATCTGTGCAGTTGTAGTCCACGCAGTTCTATTTTTACAACAGATATTAATATCCAACAGCTCTAGTGAATTTAGTTTGTCAGAAATTTGGCAAATTATCCACTGATACTTTGATACATTTAGAATAATTTTGCGGGAGATATAAAGACTTTTGAATATCACCGTGAATCTTCAACTTTTTACCAAGGCTTTGAAAAAGGTTGCCAATAAAACTGGCCAGCACCATAGTGATGAAATAAGTTTGTTGACATCCTGTATACACGATGTAGAAGGGAAATGACTTCATTGTGACTTTTGTACAAGGCTCCTTATTACCATTTCTACTATTGTATACTTGGATTAAAAAAATAACCCATGTTTTGGAATATAATAATTTTAGAGACAAAAATAGACTTTTTGGGTAATTGCAACAGAAATCCAAAGTACAGAAATCCAGCTATAATTTATGTTTTCAGTGGGCAAAACAATTAACCCTGCTTTGCTGTTACATATTCATCATCTTGTTACTGATGAGGCCTACTCATCCACGGCTGAATGCAGCCTTAAGAGAGACACGCCCACACAGACAACGCATGGGTTGTAGCAGAGTATAAAAACATTTATCCTCCATGGCCGTGTCACTTAAAATAGAATTATTCCAAGTTGGTGTTTTTATTTATTTAAAGGAACTTAAAAAATCCAAAGAATAGGCCCTACTCCTTTTTCTCACCTTCCTTGTAATGAATGGATTCCAAGGAAGATGTTACAAGTGTAAGTCTTCTTGACAGACGCTTCAAGCAGAAATCCTGATTAACTGATTCACTGCTTTTCAGAAAAGATGTATGAATCTGATAACCATGCTTGATAATAGATTATGTACTCATATTATTAAAAAGATCAATAATGCTTTTAACTTAAAATACTTTGTTGACATGAAGGATAAATCTGTAATAAGGAGATAAAAGGATTAAGACTGAAGCAGTCACTTCTTTCAGTTTTCAGCTTTTTCCAGCTCGCTGCATCATGGAAAAGCTGAGTCTGCTAAGTTTCAAATTAGTAAACAGAAAACAATCTATATTTCATAGATTACTGCAATATTGTTGTAGTAGTAGACTACTTTTATTTTCATATAGATTACTACTTTCACAGACCCATTGAATTTAACTAAACTGAAACTAACAAATAACTCATTCTCAGCCATCTCTGCATGAACAGCAACACAGCTTGATCATGATCTTCTCATTTTTTTAAACTTTAGTTCGCCATGAATGTAAACCTTGGTCTCCAATCCTGACTCCTGAAATAGGTGAATCATGATAGGAGAAATATAGGCAACAGACACAGATATTAAAAATATTAAGTAAGCTTTCAGAATAAAAGTGAAGGCTGATGAAACCAGGGTATAGCTAACTTTCAACTTCTGGAACTTTCAAATATTTTAATCCCTGTCAATCCCCTTTTCAGCAGTCATGATGGTGGCTGACATGGCTGCCCTCTGGAAAAGCCTGCCATTAGTTTGACAGAGAGACTTTGAAATCTAACATTTCTGTAGGTGTTGTGGTGCCGTTATCGAATGGAAACAGTTGCTAAACTACTCCTGGTATTATAAAGTCTTGCTTGTTATGTGATGTTTTATTTGTTTTTTTCTATTCCCCCAACAACCTGTGTCCCTATAAACGATTGTATATTAGGTAATCTAGATTTTGTAAGTATTTATCAAATCTGAATTGGACTATCATACAAATAGTCTGTTAACCTAGACAAGTGGCTGAAGGTTAACCTTATTGATGCAGGTTGTAAAATATCCATTCACTGACAGACTCTTAAACTTCATTGTGTGAATAATTACCTAACATATTTGCCATGAGACTTTAAAATAGACTGTGTCAAGTGTGATGCCTACGCAACTAATTTCTTAAAAGTTTTTTCACTAGTGGAAACAGTGAAACATTCTGACCCCCTAAACATATGTCAGAAAAGCTGATTAAGCAGTTATACTCTGGTTAATAGAAAAGTATAGAGATAAAATACATCTGATGTTCTTAAAAGTCAATATATGCATTGAATGTGGGTTTAATGTTAGGAATAAACCAATGGGAATTACAATTAAATGTTTTTCAGCATTAACCTATGATCATGAATATTATATTCCTATTATATTATATTATACTTAACATAAAAATGATAAGTCCTCTAGTTGACAGACTGGGGAAAAAACTTGCATAATGGGGAATTTGTGTAGGGTTGACTGTTTTAGGGTTGAGGTGGAAGATGTGTGTATGCAAAAGCGAGAGTTTTCTAGGCAAGTTGCTGCTGTGTTTGGGGACAATTCAAAATGATGAATGATTTAATTTCGCATTTTGTTCTGCCCTTTGAACATTTATATTCTGAAGAGAATCCAGAAGCAGCTTTGTGCATTGATGTTACCCAAGCAACGAATGGCATTAAAGTAGTTGCAGGGAAAATGTAACATTTCAGGTAATTGCTATGATTTGTTTTAAATGATACTTCAGTCATATTGCTGTTTTAATTTGCCAAAGGCAATAGCCAGTGAAACAGAGCAAAGTACAAACATGTCTCATCTTTGCTGGTCAAATGCTTTCTCTTTTCTTATTGGTTTGGCTAAAGCTAGCATCACCAAAGAAATAAGAGGTTAAAGTGCTGCAGATTGTAATCATGCTGTCCTCTTTATTCTAGAGCACCCAAATACTTTTAGAGATGCAACAGGAAGAAAAACACAAACACAGACACTTAAACACGCTCAGTGGATACAAAAAGAGTTGTGGCCAAAGCTATTTTGCTCAGCCCTCTCTAAAAAAGCAGCTTGTGTTGACACACGCTGGGTTCTGCTCCCCTGTGACCACTAGAATCGCTCTGCTTATTGTCAACCCTCTGTTGTAAACAGCCTAAACATGTATGCACTTGCCTGTTTTATCATGCTTTAGATTTGGGGAAAAGATTAAATCTGGATTCTGATGCTCCAGCACCAAAATGGTTCTTGTATAAACACTTGAGATGTTTGGTTTCCCTCTTTGTCACATCCTCATGAAATCTTTTCTTCTTCATCAGACATCCGAGGTTTGCAATCCTTCATGGACCAGGCCTCTCGGCTTGGTCTCGACGTTTCCTTGCAGAGGGTGGACCGCAATATCAGTCGAGTATTTACTGACCTCTTCAACACTATGCGCACAGAGGAGCTGAACCGGTACCGGGACACTTTACGGCGGGCTGTGTTACTAATGAGCCCTCGAGGTGCACAAGTTTTCATCCACCAGGTAAGCTAAATGTGTCTGCCTTTGGATTATCAGAAGTACAAGCAGAGAGTCAAAGAGCAATAAAGAAAACAAACATTTATGAAGCTAAAGTTTATTACATCGTCTCAACTGTAGAAAATGAAAAAATCTAGTAGAATAAGGCCAGTAAAGCTGCTAAATTCCCTTTTTTATTGGGTGTTTTCTACTACTATTGAACCAGTGATATTGTCCAGTAACCTCACTTCAAATCTGGCAAATTCCAAAGCAGATGGCAGATGTGAGACTGAGATTGAAGGTTTCATCTTCAATTGACTTCTGCTTTATAAAAGAAATTAGGGTTTGCCAGAGCTATTACATTTTGAGCTTTGACCAGCAATACCTACATTTTTACCTCGGAAATGATTGGTTACCCCTTGTCACAGCAAAGAAAACAAGTCTAAATACATTTTTTACATTAATTTGCAATTTTTTTAATAATAGTATCACATATTTTCCTCCCAAATCTTAAATGTCCAACCATCTCTTAATTTGCTAAGCATACTTATTCTAGGTGTGGTCACCTGTCGAGCTGGGGCTTTTTCCATTTGTCAATGGGTGAGAGCTGGGGTATGTCCTGTGGAGGCCACCAGTCCATCACAGGGCGAGATTGAGAGTTGCATTTTAGAAAGTGTTGGAAAGTTCCAGTGTTTTTTTCCTACGTCAAGTATGATTGGCTTTTTAATCACCGTGGTATCCTGTTGAATAATCACTGTGGTGTGGCTTAGGCAGTTTTTTAAAACACATAATTAGCTAAGCAGTTTTACATGAACTGAATAGAATGTAATTTCAATGCTGCAATTTGTCCTCGTTTCTTAAATTTTCACAGTCATTCATTTATTAAATTATGCATTTATGATAAGAAAAAGAATCTCGTAGGATTGCTAGACAGAAATATAGAATCCAACTGCTTATTTGTACAATATTTTCATGTACACCTTTTACTATATGTAACACACGCATGAACCATTTACATGTTTATATCTCAAAGATAATTTACTCTCAACTAATTTATCTGATTATTATCAGTCTTCTGCTGCAGCTAATGTCTTTCTGTTGTGAGCAGACAAAGCCTAAACTGACAGTAGTGCCATAAACATTACTTGTATTTCAATTAGTTTCTTGTGAATGCTCTCGTATTAATCTAAAAGTTAAGTACTCACTGACAAAAGAATTAGCACAGGTTGTGAATACATCAAGGCTTTTAAGTCTCATTAATAAGATATTACTTTGATCTTTCCTAAGCGTGAATTAATTACATTTTCATACACAAAGATCTTTTCATCACATCAGTTTGCATTTAATCCAGACAATATTATTCCCTGTCATCCCTTAAACAATTACCATGGGGCATTTTAGGGACTAAGATACAAATACAACTTCACATTCAGCCTAGCTTCCAAAAACCACTGTGAATATCTTAATGTATTAGAAATGGTGGAGATTTATAAATTCATAAAAGTTTCATTAATACCTCGGTATCTCACAGTTCATACCAGCATTGCACCACACGTGCAGAGAAAGAAAATGCTAATATCCTGATATTTGAGTGGAGAATGATGAAGCCTGGAGAAGTTGTTAATCATGAAGTGCTGATCAGACATCAATTTATTGGCAAAGTAATTAATTTAGTTAAAAACTAAGTGAAAATAAATATTATTAAACATTTTAGTGATTTATGCAACACATTAAACACATTCTGGTGTCGGTATTGTAGTTGTAACTGTGGAATTGGCCAGTTGGCAGCACAGTAATGGTGATTAATCTATTGTGCCTGTCGTGTATTATGCTGCTCCCTGAATTGGTCATATTTGTGTTTCAGAATTAGTTCTGCACAATTGTTTTTCTTTTGTTTCATCTGCTCTATTGTACAATATTCCATGATTATTGATGTTCAGTGGGCATTGTTGAATTACTTATTAGAACTATAAGGACAGACAGAAAATTATCACAAAAGACACAAAAGAACAACAAAGAAAAAGCTTAGAACTCCCAAGAGAATGTATAAACATCAGATAAATGAAATGACAACAAAGAGATTCAAAAACTATTTTAAACCCACTATAGACACCGAAAATAAAAGAAAATGAAGAGATCACAAAGATGAAAATGATAAGACACTGAGGATAATTAAAAACCTGAGGTGGTTTGTCCATTAAAGTAAATTAAAACAGTTTAAAAAAGAAAATCAGTAAAAAGGATTCAACCACAAAAATAGGAAGAGTTTAACAATCACATATCAGTCTTTAACTTGTTTTCATGAAATCAAGCTTATTGAAACTGCTTTGTTTGTCCAAACCTATCTGGACATAGACATAAAAACAGCTTTTTTTTAATTGGGAAAGGTGAGGCCATTTCAACAAACTTAAGGCAAGGGTTAATTGTTCGATATTTCAAGCATGCACATTTTTCAAAATCTTTTGTATTCTATAAGTCAAATATTCTTAAAGTGATGTGAAGCTAAAAATAATTTTGATAGTCTCATGTCAATTGATCCATCGATCCATCCATTTACCTCTACCTATTCGAGGTTGGGTCACATTGCGAAAAGGTTTAGGAGGTAAACATAGACAACCTTCTCCCAACTGACACTCTACTGGGGGATCCTAAGCTGTCCCCAGGAGAGCAAGGATATAAAATGCCTCAATCGAGTCAACCCCTGCCTATTTCCACCATGGTAAAAGACAAGAATACCCCCAAGTTTTCCATCCTCTGCCCCCCATTGGAGGACGATGCCAACCCTCATCCCCAAAAATTCTCCCGAAGATGTGAGTTGAAGCTCACACAGTGGCCTTCACCAGAAGCTTCCGGTTCACCGTAAATACTTGTTTGGGCTCACTAGCAATATCAACAGCAAAGTCCAGTTCTTCTCCATGTTAGCATGTTTTAGACGTAAAGCCTGTCCACACAGAAATAAACAGTATAATATAACAAAAATAGATTCATACTTTTACCATTTCAAATGAACATTTAGCCATGCAAGCTTACTGGAGTGTTTAAATCCCTGTCAGATCCCGTAAGGTATCGCAGGTGAAATGTTTGTGTTCATAAATTCTGTCGCTCTTTTTGGGGCATGTTGGCCCTCCATAAGGTTTTTTTTGTGAGAAAAAACAAAGGGCGGTCGTTGCTGATGTGCTGGCTCAGCGGGGCAGTTGATGGATGGAGCTCAGAGGCTGGGTGAGGTATGCCTCTTGTGCTGCAGCTATAGCAAGCTACACGAATGACAAGCACTTCTGCACCCTGCCAAGTGATGTGAGAGTGAGATAGAGATGCTGTGCAGTGTGGCATTGGGGTTAAAAAGGCATGACATGAACAGAGACAGAGGGCTTGGATGAGAAGAGTCAAAAAAGATAAGCGGGGACCAGTGGAGATGGATGTAGAGAGGAGAGGTCAAAAATGAGAAAAAGGGGGAGCTTTGGAGGCTTTACCAACATTAGAAAGAATCTTTCTTTTTTTAGAGTAACAAATATAATCCAACTGAAGACAAAAGAGGAGAGTTCTGAGAATCTGAGAGTAATATCTGATAAACAAAACAACAGCTGTTAGAGATGTTAGAAAAAAGATGGGCACTTTAAAGAGAGATGGATTAACAGACCATTGGAAAGATTTAGTGGGCCTGATAAATAAATGTGAATTCATCCATGTGTGAATGTGTCTGATGGAAGATGAACTAACAAGTGGACTATAACTATGAAATGTAATACAATGCATGTGAACAGATACATGTGGTTTTAAGTTTAAAACCAGTTGTATAGAGTGTTGTTCCTTACCAAATTTGGAAAGTAAAAAAAAAAAACTTAATGGAAATTCTCCACAAAACACACTCGCCCCATATTTTTATTTACATGACTCATACTGAGGACTATAGGAGCAAAATTAAATATTTGAAATATTGCCAACAGCAAAAATTGAATCTCCTATCTTTAGTATTAAGTTTGGCTTCCACTTTGCAGTGTGTCAATTGAGGGAATGCCCCTGACACATCAAACAAAAAAGATGTTTCAAACAGACTCCATGTTTCAGTTACCTACATTTGCACAGTCTTTTCCCACTCTGTTAGCTGTGTTGGATTCATAATTAGTTCATTTTATAATTTGTTGGAATGCCTTCTTTGCAGCACTTGTGATATGTTGCCTGGTAAGATGTTGAAATTGACTTTTTCTATACTTTCTATATGTGTGCTAGTGTATGGGTTTCTTTAAAACTGCTTGTTACAATATTTGCTTTTTCACCTTAAATGAAAGCTGTATAAAAAGTAAACACGGCATTCTGGGTGAGTAGAGCTCTTTGTGAATTGCCTAATGATTGAAGACATGTAGTTTGTGACCTTCAACTGAAGATTACTGAATGTCTCTCTTGCCCTCTGTTTGGTTGTAACTGCTTTTAGAACATGTTGTCAACATCAGAATATTAATTTATAAATATATGAGCTTACAGAAATGCCTCCTTTTTGTATTTTCTTTCCAAAACCCTGTTTTTATATGGTTTCAGAAAAAAACTATTGAGAGCTCAAGCTGTTTAGAGCTCAAACTTGCTTTATAGTTGATATGATTTAGTCAAGAAATATTTTTTGTCTACACTTCAGTTTTGAAAAAAATTCTAACACTGAGAAAAAGTGTTCCCTCTGCTGTTTGAATGACAAGAAAAACATTAAAGGACTTTGAGGACATATGTTCCTAGTTGAAGTACATGGCATCTGAAATTGGAAACACATTCACTTGTCAAGATTTGAGCTGATGTGTTGCTCATTAAAAACTGACCCTTCTGACAGTGTGAGACGCAATAAAGACATTTGTCTACGGTATGAATTGTGTTTCGATGACAGAGTTCTCTTCGATCTTATTGTCACAAACACTCGGAACAATGATTTAAACGTGGGTAAGCTGACATGCCATTACAGGGCATATTGGAAAAAGATGGCCGTAATGGTCTCTCTTGCTAAGGGAATTCATTGCCTTTGTCATGACAGCTTCAGGGACAGAGCAAATACACTTTGTGATCACAGTCTCCTGGCATTTAGCTCTCACTTAGAAACATCTTGAGTTGTTCAAAGTTTTTTTTATTTTTATCAATAGACTGTAAGAAATGTGTATTTCAATAATGTATGAATATGTCAAGATTAGGTGGAGTTTTTTACAACAAGGGTTATTTAATACTATCAATTGTATACTATGTTACTGTCAAACTGTAATATTTTAAAATAACCTTCCATTTTCTCCTCTTTAAAAGCATGGTCTCTTCCTCAGAGAAATTCAGTAGCTTATTCACATTCCAGTTTAATAGCATTGATTAGTTACCCAGAAAACACAGGAAATGGGACGTATAAAAGTATTTTTCAAATTTAATGATAGTCACTCGATTGACAGTAAGTCAATTTGGTCTCTCATTATACAAAATAATCTGGCATATAGTGCGGTTGTGTCTTGGCACCTGAACTTCCCTCTTTCTCAGATGGAATAAAGCTGGCCGTGACCTCGAAGTGTTTATCTCAGCATGACTCATTAACCAGACACAGAGAGCATGGTGTTGATGCAGGGGAGGGTACTGTTGGCACACACAGTATTTTGTTATTGTGCACATGGAGGGATGTCCAGGCATGTGCACGCCTTTACAGTTTTGCCCCCCATTTCTTACTCTGATCTATCACTGCCAGCTCTGTACACACCCCTCCCTTTGTGCTAATGAGGGAGGCCAGAAATAATTAAAAAGCCCAGAAAGCACTGCTTAGATATTTTTTTCTCAATAGAGAAGACACTTGCACTGAGCCAGAAGATTAAGTTAAACTTGCTCAGAATATAAATTAAACTATCAGTGTAATTTTGCTTGAGTTGTGTGATTTGAAAAGGAGACTTGAAGGGGTTTATGGTGCTTTGCATTGAGAGTGCAACTATTGCTTTAAATCAAGGACACACATTAAATTCACCTGCACACCATTTTTGCCAAAACAATGGCAAACGACTTCTGGGGGATATACTTTGGCGTCTGATTTTGGATCCTTTGCTTTGGTGAAGTTGTGAATTGGGTTTTGCCCAGCACTTATGCTGTTAGTACTGACGGTCAGAGTGTGTTTCAAGTTGCACATCGTTTTTTTCAGTTTGCCTACTTTAGGTACTGAGATAGGTGTTGTTAAAGATTTTATTTTATTTTTTATTTTTTATTTACATTCAAACAGATAACAATCAGGTTCCCCCAAGATTTTATCTACTGTGCTTTGTAATGTTCATATAACCTTAAATGTCTGTTCAGTGTTTAGATGCACTCATATGAGATATTGCAGGTGTAACACTTTAGATAATTTTTATTAACTTCACCCTGAATGTACTGTTGCTGGGCTAAAATGACTAATATAATCATACCAGTGTTTGAATTCTTGCAATTTACTTCACGTTTAAAATCCTGTAAACTTATATGTTGCAGGTCTGTTACAAATGAAATCGCCAGATGAAACAGTTGGTCATAATTTGCAACAGTTGGTGGTAAATCATAGCTATTTAAGAGTAAGGCATAAAAGCATCTCAGATTATTTACTAGACTTGAGGAAACCTCCCAGATGCTGATGTTGGACTTTTTTTAATTAATCTTTTTTTTTTCATTGCTGAATCATGTTCAGGTTTTAGGTAACCAGACAAGACCTGCAAAGATACAATCAACTGCCTGTGTGGAGACGTATAGATTTATAGTTCAGCGAATGACAGTCATAGTCACCCCAGACAGACATAATGTAAAACATTGACTCATAATGCAGCTTTAACTGACATAAAGTGATTAGATTAATTCATTATCAGTGAATGTAGAGATCAGAAATTGGCAAGAGGTATTTTTAATTTGACCAAAAAGTATTTATGACAAAATGTCAAACTCATTTGCACTAAAAGCAGAGCTCTCTGAATTCACTCTCGAATGCCAGCTGTCTTCTGCAGCTCTCAATAACAGACAGGGTGTTTCTGTTTCCTTCAAGATGTCTACGAATCAGACTTTGGTCATAGAGAACACAAAAAACTGCAAGTATTTTGTCACGGTGACATGGAAATGGTTTGATTTTTGGTTTGTTCTTTTCCCATTTCTAAAAAAGGCAGACTGCTAAGAAAGAGGAAAAATTCACTGACAATCTGGTCTCAATTAAAAACCAGCCAGAAAAGCCTGTAAAACTAAGCTGCTTCATTTTCCAGTATTACACTGCATGAAAAGCGAAGGCAACGGTAGGAGAAAATTACTGAAATCTTGTTATTTCATTATGGCTAGTTCACAGTACTTATTTAAACAGTAAAAATGAAAGAAGCAGAGAATGTCAGAAAATGAAAGTACCAAATATCAACCATTTAGCTGGAAATGTTTAGTTGGATGAACATTGTCCTGTATATCAGCTGATCTCAAGGACCATCAATTTTAAATGAGCTGTACCCTTTGAGACCCATCTTATTTTAGACACTCTCCTTTCCAGAAATCTGGAAAGAGGTAAAGTGTGACTGGTGTCCAGTGGGGTTAGAATGCTGTGCTTGATAACTGACACAGCCACAGATATGATTTTTCATAAGCGGTTCAGAAAATGGATGTATGTATATATATATATATATATATATATATATATAAAATGTTATTTGCAATGCAATTTTTTCCTCGTGCCATTTGAAGGCCAATGCTGAGTTGAGTTTATCACACTTACTGTCTGCTGGCATTTCTCCAGTCTGGCTTAACCCCCCTCCCCACCTCTAGACCCCTGTCCTCTTCCTTTGACCCCTTGTTGTTGCTCCTCTATTCCATTTTCCTCCCAATAACAGCATGACAAATTGAGCCTGCCAGAAAATGATCTATCATTGTCCTACATCTCATCCTCTGCTACCCTCTGATCCACCCTCTCCTCCCTTTGTCTCTTTTTCCCCTTCTTTCCCTTTTACAGGACATTCACTCTTTTCCTCTTTGTTTTTTTTGTTGTTTTTTTATCTTTTTGGTCCTAATGATTTCGCATTTCTCTCTACAGGGGCACTTTATCTTTCTGAAATCCCCCCAAAATCCTCATCTTCTTTGGGCTATCTGCACAATGTGCTTTTATCTCCGACTTCATATCCTTGTGTTCATTTTCATCTTTGCAAACACTTTTTTTTCTTTTTATTTGTTTATTATTTAATACATTGTTTATACAGCAGGTCCAATGTGCAATAAATGTATCACTGTTGATAGAAGAAGCACATTTCTTTCTCTTGTACCTGTCCAGAAGCTATTAGTGACATACTGGTCATAGTGTCAGATAAAAGATCAAAAGCATACATAACACCTCACGCTTGTTTTAGTCTTACAGGTTTTACAGAATACAGTTAGGTGAAGGCTTTAATGTTCAGATTAGTAAAATAAAGGACTTACAAGGGTAAATAATTTGCACATTGATGGTGGTTAGCACCATCGCCTCACAGCAAGTCTAGCATGTTCTTCCTGTGTCTGCATGGGTTTTCTTTGGGTTCTCTAGCTTCCTCCCACCGTCCAAAAACCCGCATGTTAGGTTGATTGGACATTCCAATTTGCCCTTAGGAGTGAGTGTACGTGGTTGTTCGTCTTTGTGTGTCTCTTTGTGGCCCTGTGATGGACTGGCAGACCGTCCAGGTTGTACCGTGCCTCTCGTCCATTAACTACTGGGATAGGCTCCAGTCCCCCTGCGACCCGATTTGGGAATAAGTGGTCCAGAAAATGGATGAACGGATATTTGAATTGATTGTAAATATTATTGTTATTAAAGCAATTAAAAAACATTTACCCAACAGTTAGCTGCTGAGTAGACTCTATGAACGCTTCAGCTTCTAATTTTACCTTTTTACAATGAGGCAAACGCATAAATATTTGATACAGCCAGGTAGTAGCAGAAACCCCTTTATAGTTCGCGTATTTCCCAAAAGTCATTCTTGTTCTGACGCAGAGTAATAAAGTTTGATTAATGTTTGTGATTATGAGTCATGGTTAGCAATATCTAAACAGTACACCTCTTGGGCAAGTTGTCTTTCTTTAGGATGGAGAATATTTAATCTTTTAAAAGGCACCTGTGAAGTCTATCTCATTTATCTAGTGACCTCTATAGTTATACATAAGTGTCAGGAGTAAATAGCAAAGTTGCTCATGCAGAATTTGTTTTTCATTTGTTTTTGTAAGCCAGCCAATGGTAGGATTGCAACTCAAAAGCCAGCTGTGGGAATCTGCTTGAACGTATGAACGAACGTTAATCATTTTGTGTGTGTCATTGGTACTTCATTTATTTTCTAGTAGTTCTCCCTTCACTGCGAAGCCCTGCTGTAATATTTTTTTATGACATTAAAATGCATCTTCTACTGTCTGTACACATTTATAAGTTTATTATTCTGTATATTTCTCTGCCTGCAGTAAGATGCAATTATACAAAAACACTGCAAAATAGTCAGAGTTCTCTGTCTGTGCTTCTGTGGGGCCAGGACTGTTGTCCAATTCCCTTGTGGAAGTCCAAAATGCAGTATAACTTATAAGGGTAATTGCAAAGCCAACCACTTGGAAAACAAGTACTGTTTTGGAAGCCAGTGCATATTGCAGACCAGGCTTTGGAGAAATATTTCAAAGTATTGCTCCGCTGAGAAGAATATGAATATAGTAGCTTCTTCAGGTGACCTAAAACCACATTCCGAAAACATTTCACTTGTTCCCTTTTCTTTTTTTTATTTTCGTGTGAATGTTAGTCAGTGTCCAACATATGGTCCTGCATATTCATGCCTATTTCTCTGAATGGGCCATATATTTTACTTTTGAGACTCATTAGCTCATCTGCATTAACATCAACACATACCCATGTGCTATATACCGCTGTGTCCATGTACTGCATGTGAAGATGTGAAGTAGAAATGATGACCTAAATAATCACAGCATTCATTGTTTTTAATGTCCTTTATTTCTGCCATATTTATCCACTTATTTGGAAATGATTATATTAGATTAGCTTGAAAAGTCTTATTTTCTTATTTATTTAGTTATTCTGGAATAGTAGTTCCAGTTTTTTAGTAGTTCCGAAATAACCCATACATTCAATTATTTATGGAAATGTTTAGTAGTTTGTTTAAAATTATTTGGGAAATTGATGTAGTTATTTGTATAGATGTCTAGAACGTACATTAGAATCTAACATTCAAGCCACTGCAGCACGGTTAGGAGGAAGAAGGATGTGTGCTTTCATAGAGCTGAGATCCAAGCCCCAGAAAAAAGTCAAATGACAAACGTCACATTGACAAACCTAGTTTTGACATCATTAGTTCACATTGATGCAGATGGAGGACATTCTGAAGACTTGTTTTCTGTGTTTGTTTTGCAAGTGATATTTTTCATAAATTAGGAAGATTCTCAAAATTTTAGGTACCACTGTGTTCATAATCACACCAGCCATTAACTTCAGAAACTTGTTCTGAGAGTGTTTCCCACATTCTCACATCTACTTTAACCAGTTTTGGTATTAAACTGGAATCCCATGGTGTAATCTCTCGAAACACTGTACGGATATGTAAAGGAGCATAGGTACAGATTTCATTCATTTTTTTCACACACTGTTATTAATAGTGCTGAAATTAAAACAACACTTTCATTAAAACTTTATTTAATTAGAAGCACAATTCAAACTGTTTATCGCAACAAATCCTCTGTCGAATGAAAATTTTAATTATGTTTATCTTCTTTTTTCACATTTCCTTCCAATTCATTTCCTGTCTGGAATAATTTTTTTCTTTAGTGTCGTTATTTATTCTCTCTATTTCAAAAACTCAACCTGTTTTTGTGGTCATTAAGCAGACAATAAGTAAGGATATACAAAATTACCAAAGTAATAAAATAATTTTATAACAGCATTTGTATCATTTGAGTATCAAAACATTAAGATATCTTTACATATCAATTTGAATGTATAGTTTAATATACTTTCCCAGCTTAGGGAGGGCCAGTGAAGCATGCTTTGACGTGTGATGAGTTGCCTTGGAGGGGAGCGGTTAGTACTATGGAGTTTCAGGGTGGGTGGCAGGAAGGTAGATGGATGAAGAGGAGAAAGTCTGCTGTCCAGGATGCCCTGTAAAATCTCCTCCAGATCCTTCTTTCAAACAAGCCTTTTCAGCCCTCTATTCAAAAAGCCATAATTGCGTCATTTTTCAACCCCCTTGCCTCTGTCTGACTGCGAAGTTGGCCCCATTAATCAAACTAATGGAGAAGTAAGTGATTTCAAAATATAGGCTTTGATCATACAGCCTGTATCCTTTCCCATAGCTCCACCCTCTCCTTGGCTTCGGGAACTCCTTTCGTCCCACCCTCAATCCGTCTTCTCAGAGCCATTACTCTGTATCTTACTACAACTAAACACTCTATAAAATGAGCTGTGTATGATCAAATTTACTTATCAGATTTTGCCCATTAAGGCTCCATGAAATGTCTGGGACATTTGCTTTGCACATTTTAGCAACACCATGGTTCTAGGGCTGACGTCCACCAAAACAAAAGACACTGTACTGTATACAAGGTTTTTTAAAATGGTCACTCTAAAAACACTGTGTCCTATTAACAGGCAGTATGTCCCACAAGAGTCGCAGTTCAGACACATTTATTGATCCTGATGAGCCAGATTAAATTAAAGTGCACCGCAGGTGTATTGAAAAGCTTGTGCAAGCTATAAAGCAGCACAACCATTACTGAAGGCCACTATCAGAGTATGAGGGCAAATTACACTCTTTCCCTGTCAAGACAAAAACCACAGCTCAGAGCAAAACACTGTATATATTTCAGGAAACCACCAAATACTTGAGGGAATGCTTTATTTTGTGTGCATTTTACTAATTTGTTGTCCATATAATTGAAGCTTATTCAGACTTTACTTTAATTGCTCAACAATTTAGTTTACACAGATTAAAGTTTCAGACAGCCTCAATGAATTTATATGTGGCATCATAGCGGTAATAATCCTAGAAGTACCCATAGCAATTTGAATGTAAAACACTATGGATGTTTTGGCTGCCAAGCCTAGGAGGTCAGTCAGTGCTTCCCAAACACGGTTTTCTGTGACTGTGGTGTGAACAGAGGGCCAGTAGGGTCTCAGAGGATTTCTAAGCTCACAGACGGGTGCCCATAAACAATTCTGACACATGCCTGCAAAAGTGTGTAAGCAGTTATTTAAAAAAAGTTTTGACAGCTCTTGTGGGATTGTTTCTGTCAAATCACATGTTTGCACTGAACTAGGCTCAAATGGGCCCAGATGTTCCACACATTCTCCAAAAACCCATTGTGTTATTAAAATCAGTAAAACACAAGTGTATTCTGAAAAAGCCAAATATGATTGGGCTGTATTGATATTACTCCATTTGCACTGTGAGATGTTTCAATGTTCTGAATATTTTGATTCTATAGTTTTCTCATCTGACAAAATTACAAAGAACTTCAGACATCTGTGCAGGTATTAAACTACACATTCAGATACTGCTATCCTCAGAGAAACAGAGAGCGAGCAGAATATCTTGAATATTTTTGTCATGCTCCTCAACACATACCTGTGTCAGACATACATATTCTCCCATGTATCCTGGGATACAGATTGTGGTTCAGCTAAATTGCTTTGTCAAGCTGTACATGTTACTCTACGGTGCATGTTTCCATGCTAATTTGAGAGACTGCCCAAGGGCCTAAAAAGATAACCGCTAAGTCTGGCTGCTGAGGAATGAAATGCAAAAAGCTGGGAGGTGGTTAAACATACAATACTCCGGACAGATTTCCCTATATGTTTGGCATTTATATAGTTGGTGTAGATGGAGTAATGTCTTGACTACTGCTTCCTCATCATCCTTTCAGCCTCTCTGGCTGGAGCTTCTTTTCAGAATCATCATTATATCAAAACTTAAACTTTTACACTCCCACTCATCTTGTTTCCCACAATGCTCTCAGAAAATACGTCTCATGCTGTTAAGGAATAATTAAGATGGACTTCATGTTCATCTCTGGCCCAGTTAACATCCACAGTGACCTCTCTCACCCTCTTTTTTATTTCTTCTTTTGTCAGCCCACTTACCTTGGTTGCCTTCCATAATCAGGCAGTCGGTTGCTACTTACTTTCACCTCATATACTCCACAGCATGAAAGTGCCTCAATTTCTCAGAATTGGAGGGAAACTGCACCAGTGCACATCCATTGGACACATTGCCGTATCTATAAAAGAACCTTCTGGTTATGTATTTAATAGAAAACACAGAAACAACACTTTGTAGTACATATAATATTCCCCTATTTCTTTTTGTACCTTTATTGTAATTTTTTCTTTGTAGAGTCAACCTTTCTTTCAAGTCCTTCAAACTGTCCCTTTTTACTGTACTGGGTTTAACAGGCCGGAGTTGTTTAAACTTTTATATTTGAAGAAAGACTGCTTTTAAAAAAAGTCAGTTCTTTGACTTACTCCATTAGTTGAATTTTCTTTTTGAGGAGTTCACTGCCGTATTCCCGCATATCTACATAGCAAAAACCAGCAGACACTGAATGCTTTTTTTGGTATTTTTTTTATTGTACCACAAAAATAGAATGAGGTGGGAATAAAAAAAAATCAGCACTTTGAGTTATTAAAACATATCCTGTGTTTAGTGACTTTCTTGTACTACTGACAGCAGACAGTGTAAGAGAGTTTACCTGGAGCAGAGATTATATGTGTGTATGGACTTGACTGAATGTGTGAGTGTCCTTATCTGGTGGGCAATTCTTCCTAGAGGTATTTGAGAAACAGGTCCATAACACATGGTGGGACTGAGAGGCTATAAGAGCCATGGGTGCCATGCAAGCTCACTGACAGTGGTGTCGTGTGATGGTGTTTCATTTTAGTTGGAGTGAGTTGTTGCTGCCCTGAAATGCCTGAATGACACACTTTTTTTGGCCTAGTCTGTTTTCTTGTCAAATTAAAAAAAAAAAGGTTGTAAAGCATAATAATCACTAGTTTTTTGGACACATTCTAACTAACTGATTAAAAAAAGTTTAGTGTGTAAAAAATAGCGTGTAGCCAGTCTGAGCTTTTGTAGAAAATGATTTGCGTAGTTTAAATTACAGCAAGAAGATGAAAAACAGGATCAGATAGATTTGTTTGTGGTACTCTTTATTAGGAGCTAGCAGTACCTGCGTTGAATGCAACATTGACAGACATGACCTGTTAATTATTCATACGTTTTCAAAGACAGTCTCAGAGTTCTTTTCATGGAATGATGTACACTGTGCAAAGAGTTCTGTGATTCACAACTCTAAACTAATGGTCTGGGATCGGAGTGCTTTTATGGAAAACAATTATTGTATTTCATTCACCTCAAGTAACTCAATTCATGTAAGATAATGGAGGCATACATTATTGAGTTGACTTTAAATCCTTTATTTCAGTCCGTTCCCTCATGACTTGCAGATTATGGTTTCTATAGGATATTTGTGAGTCAGATTACTTTATAATTCAATTTGAAAATGTCCCCGAAGTATTCTGTTCCAGGTCATTTAGCAATTTTTGAGATTAGTTTATATATGTTTTTTAAGGTTTTTGAGAAATTAGATCAAATAAAGAATATTTGCATTTTCAGTTTATCTCTACTTTCAATTAATCATTTAAAAATGCTGTATGATGTGACATTTGTAATGGGAGGGGTAAACCCAGATTGAGTATTGCTTCCTCCAAATATATATCTGCTTGCCCTTGAGGTGTACAGTAACTATGATTGTGTGATAACTTCCAGCAAGGTAATCAGTTTCCTCTGTAATAATTATTTTAGGTCATTACATCCATCAGCTGTGCAATTAAAATTCAGTGACAAATATCATTGACGATCCACCACAAAAAACAGGTTCTGGGATTTAGTTTACACTTTCCCAAGGGTACCCTAAAGAAAAGGACCGTGTTGTATCCTCTGCTAGGACATATTATTCACAAAGTCTACTTTGATGTCTTGTTAAGTTGCTTAGTCTGTATTTTTTTTAAAGCATCATTTAATGAAATATTAATGTAATTATGTTATGTTATGATTTTTGTCTGTGCAGCCTTTTGTCTTCATTTATTATCCTTGCTAGAAAAAAAAAACGTTCTGTAATATTTTGGACATGATTAGTTTGAAGCTTAAAATTCATAGTCCAGCCGTGCCCTTTTAGCTTCCTGGGGAGTTATTACAAAGTTTGTTCTTTACCTGTAAAGCAACCACGTTCTGTGTATCTGCAAGAAAAGAGCAAGGAATATTTTAAAGAATGAAATATTCTTGTAGTGTGCTGTCTTTTTTAATAAGATAGGACACTTCATTGCGTTACATTGCTTGAATTTCAATAGAGATGAGAAACCGTAATTATCTTTACATTCCCTTTCAGACATTAGGGGTTTAAAGTTTAAATGATACACATTTCATGGAATTGGCAGCAAAGAAATATTACAGGAACATAACAGGATCCTGCGCAACCCATTCCATCTTCTCGTTAGAAGACAGCCACAATGTAATTCGTTTTTTGTGGATTATTCCAGGCAAAGGCTGTTGACAATGGACTGTGAAAAGTGGAAATCCATCCGAAACCCACATCCTGACAACTCTTGGTGGCTCTGTTTGCATTTACAAAATTTCACAGCTTGTTAAAAGATGTCATGAAAAATATGACTCTTTGTGAATAGCTGACATTTCTTTACAACATTGAAGCTCACAATAATTGCAGTACCATGCATACAACATAATATAATGGGGTCAAATTAGACCCACCTTTTTTATCTTTTACATTAAATGTTTTCTGTATATTATTTCGTTATATTATTCTGTCCTCCTTTGCTTAAAAATACTGCCTTGATTAAAGTGAGGAACACAGAAAACATTAATTCAGTAATTAGGAGTTAAAACTCCTGCCAACGCTATTTTTGTTTGTTGACAATAGTAAGAAAAGCCAGAGAAGAATAATTGGATTGTTATCAGACATTTCTGTGTGATAGACAGTACTCTAATTTTAATTTTGTTTCGGGACTAGGCTTCCCCTAATTTCAGTCAGTGTAACAAGGTTAATGTGCCAACTTGTGCATCCTCTAGTGGGGGCATTAAAAATTCAAATCATGTCCATCTGAAGCTAGTGGGAGGCTTATTACATGTGTGGGGAAGCTAGAAGCATTAGTGTAAAGGCAGATGGGAGGGATGATTTGTTTTTAATGTGACACATGTGCCATCTTTTCTTGAGGACCACCTGGTTTTGATACCTTCTCCTCTAAAGTAAAAAAAAAAGACCTATTCAGTGTAGTGCTATCAGTAGTGACTACAGAACAGTGAGTGTACTTACTTTAAAATTGCTATTTATTAGTGTTTAAACATTGCACATTAGTTCACAGACTATTATTCTGATACATTTATGTGCAACAGATAGATTTGTCTTTTTAAACCGAGGCTACTTTTCACCTTATTGTTCCAATTTGTGTCATTGGCATAAATGAAGTGTTCTGAATATGCATTTGTACAGCAACTGTGGCAAGGCTGGGGGAAGAGGGACTATCCTGAATGTTTTATGATTGCCCTCATTACTCGTTCCTTAGTTCTTTCTGAGATCTTACAAAAGAATGCACACATGAAGTTTAAAGACTCACAAAAACGTTTTCATTGTTCACCTTTTTAAAATGACATATGCCCAAGATTTAATGAGACGCATTAACGGAACAGCAATAGAAACCAATGGTTACTGTCCACCAGGACCTTAGATTATGGTGAATTTCCTTAACTAATGACAAGTATTTTATTCAACTATATTATTCACCTGAAATAGAAAAAAGGTTAAACATCTATAAGACAATTAACTACATTGTGTCATTTCTGAGCTCAAGATGACACCGACAAATCCAGTAAAAAACAAAACCATCTTGAATCATTTTGACTTTGGTTTCTATAAATAAAACATTTAACTTTGTTTGAGCCCAAAAGATTTCACATTCTCAAATGAAAGATTAAATATGTTGATTGCAGTCATTACTTGTTGCAGATGTTTTAGCAGCGTGTTTAGTTTTACAAAAACATGTTTATTGCATTGCTGACTAGATTATATTTGGATAGATTAAGAGAGATGTTAAACTAGCGACACATAGACATAGATTTTTAAAACAGTAAAAAGTGTTTGTATCAGAGACACAAAACACAAATAAGTCCAGTTCATTGAACACCAAGCAACCAGAGTAAATGAGCATTTTTCCAGTTCATTATCTTTAGAAAGGTCACCACATTGATTGTGCGGGCATCTATTGTGACCAATTGAAATGTATTTAATTTGTATGAATAAACATGAGTTGTAATGAATTCACAACAGATTTGTCATACAGGTGGATGGTCCTGGGTCAGTTTAGTAATCCTAATTTACAGGTGCCAGTGTATCTTGTGTAGACCAAACCTAGTACAGTAAATTGATTTCCAAACAGTAATTTAGAAATGATAAAACTATACAGTAATTATTAGATCATAGTTTTATAGAAACTGTTTAGGATGTAGCATATAAATGGATTCAATTATTATTAAGCAATCATTTTAAGTTTCTGGTTTTAACAGGTCCAATAATTAGTTTGATTGAAAAACCCCAAAAGCCAGACCAAGTGAAAACATCAGACACTTTCCAATTTATGGCACCCCATCTGCTCAGCAGCCTTCCAGACTAGAAAATTAGGCTGGGAGTTAAATTTCTCTCTAAAATACTGTATTGAATGTGATCAGACTGAGTGCTCTCATTTTTCCCAATCAGTATTATTCAACTATAGTGAAGTCTAGCCCAAATTCTCCCTCCACGTACTTTTCTCAACGCATTCACTGCAATTTCGCTCAATCCCATTTCGACTGGTACGGTTTTAAATTGGAGTGGGCATACTCAGGCTTCTATTGTGACATAGATGCTTTATAAGAAGATGCCTGGGGTACTTTGTCTCTGATCAGACATTCACAGCCACCAAGCTTTAGTGCTTATCAACTGTATGAAATGTTCCTCAGATGTCTTTCCAGATGTTATGCCTGCTTCACTAAAACTGCATCACTCTCCACAATTTCAGTGTTACATCATCTCCTGCAGTGAATCGAAAGAAAACGCAAACAAAGCCAAAAGTACTCTGCCTGATGTTGATAGCATTTATGGTCACAAATGGATTCTGAGGCGCTGGTGATCAAATGTAATGGCACTACATAGGGGCAGATTAGGCAGCATAATGTAGAAATTAGCCGTCGTATTTGATAGACTTACCTTCTAATTCCTCTTAGGAAACTCAAGTACAAAAGCACGAGACTTTGTGCAGTATAATTTATAATGATACGAATTCAAACCGCATTTGAACTGAGTTAACAACATTTCTATACGTAATGACATCCCCCCCCGCTTTTATTACTTACCACTTTTTTATTGTTGCCAATTTTGAAACTTGCTTTTCAAAAAGAATCATCTCAGAAACCAGAAAACAGTCGGCTCTTTGCCATAACTGCCCTCCACACAGGTTAGTGTTGGGAATTACAGAAATGTGGTTTTCTCAGACAGATTTCTGTATGAAAAATGCATATTTTTGGCTGTGTAATGTCTTGCTAAGTTTCCTACAATAAAGAAAAAAAGAAAAAAACATTTTGACCGCAGTGCAACAGCAAGGGAATAATTATATGTGGTGCATCCTAGTATTAAGTTGTCTCAAAGTATGAACAAAGCTAAAATACTCACACAGCATCCTTTGTGTATTTACCTTGTTACATAAAATATTGACATGGTTGTAGAAAAAGCTTTGCTTTTACAGCAAACAGTCATTTTCCCTCTCTGGCTTGAATTTATATACCAAAAAATTGTGAGCCACAAATTGCAACACCCCCCCCCCCCCTGTATTTGGTTGATCCATTAGTGGTTTATGCTGGAGTTGAACCTTTAATGCCACATGCGTTCGGGCAGCATGTTCATCCGAAACACATGCACCTTCATCTGTAGAAATGACATTTTCTGTCATCAGTCTGTCATTATTAAAATGTGTTATGCAAGATAAGGGGAAATAAGTGTGGCAGTTGAGGCTAGTTCGCAGTAGCATATTATGTGAAGGCTCATTCTCTTAATCACTGTAAAGATAGATTCTCAGTTTAGCATTATTTATATTCTAAAATTGTCATCCACTTTATGTCCTGCCTCTCTTTTTCATTTGATTTATTACTCCAGGCCGTGGAAACCAACCTAGCATCCAAGGACAGTCATTGGGTCTATGCTAATGAGGTAAGACCAAATGCACTAAATACATATTTGCAACTAACTTGCTATTTATAGTCATCCAAATGTATTTCTTTATCTACACTTTTGTTTTTCTTATTTTTTTATTGGATGGCAGAGGTACTGATGGACTGGACTACCCATCATGTAGTAGTTGAAAATAGTGTGTCTCTGAACCCTCTGAACCAGTGAACCAATGAGAAGCTATGATAGCAAATGTCATTAAAAACATTCTGCTTAGATAGATGAACATGTCACTGTAACCTAAAACATCACACTTCATAAATATGCCATGTTTCATTTAATTATTAACGTGTCTAACAACCTTTGTTGCACACATTTAACAAACTTTACAAACTTTTTTAAAGCTGTTATCATTGATGCTTCAGTTTTAAAGTTGTCCAAACTGAATTTTCATATATACAGTACAATGACATGAGTAAAGCGTTTTAAGAAACATGGTCACCTTCGTACTGTTTCACACAAACACTGATACTAGATATAATAAATTAATTCTCTACTTGTACTTTAAAAATGTACTGAGACTGCAAGTTCTTTCAGACTTTCATCAATATTCTACAAGACTTTTGTATTGTCATCAAAGTTTTGAGGTCAGATTGTAATTTTGGATAGTTTTAATATACAAGCTCATTCATGCCTCCCAGTCAGTTCCTGAAAGCTTCTACAAAGACATCACCTTTAATTGCATTAAATCTGTGGACGTATATATCAGTGACACTTTAATTCATGACACTCTTTAATGTCTGATGTGGATTGCTGCACATATCACTCTGGTGCACATTTAAAAGAGAAGGCTCTTTTAAATGTTTGTGTCAGTCACCCATGAAATACAATCATAGTCAGAATTAGCACCTCTGGAACATCAGAAGTATTCATTCTCTTAAGACAAAGACAACATTTTAAAAAGAATATCCAAATTTTGTTTAGAAATGCAATATTTTTATAGCATTCGTAAAAAAGCTACTGTGCCCATTTATGGCAATTGTCATCTTTTCCTCAATATGGAATTACTTTATCAAACTAAACGGTAATTATCGTGTCTTACTTTTGTTAAATACCCAGTGTCACAAGATTTGACAAAATAAATTATTATGGTTCTATTACATGATAAATAGACTGACTGTCCGCAGTTTATTTTTCTAAACTTCACAGTGAGAATGGTTAGAGATAATAAAAAGTCCTGCTATCAGTAATATTCCAAATGCTTTGACATTGCCAAATATCTTGAAACCAATGTTTTAACAATTCATAATGTCATCTCGTTTCCTCTCATGAAGCTTTAAAGATGCTTCCAGGCTGCTAAGACACAGGTTACATATTTGTGCATATTAGTTTATGGTGCAGCTTTGTACTTACGGTTATGAACAACATTGTTCAGCAACAAGACAATTTTCAGTGAAACCCAAAAAAGAGCTCTCCATGAATGCCTTACATTAGTTTGTTTAAAGATCATGAGATTGAGAGAATATTTTCCTACCCACATCAACGAACAGTGAAAGTGTCACCGTGCAGTGGGGTTGTTTTACTACCTCTCTGACCGGAATTATTAAATGTGTCAAAAGAAAACAGATATTAAATTCATATAAGTGCCAAATGTATCTAAAATCTTGTCTCAACATGAAGCTCTTATCTTGTTGTAGCAAAACATTACCCGATTCATTCATCCTCCAATACAGGTGAGTATAAAGAAAGAATGAGGTGTTTGAACTAGCCAGTGTAGAGTCTATATACCATACTATGTGAAGAAAAGAAGGGTCCAATAATAAATCTGTAGTGCAATAAATCTTTGTATTTTGTATTTACTAAGATAACATTTATTTTGACGACCTAAAAATATTCTTGCTTTATTTTATACATATGATTATTTTGTGTTAGTTACTAAATATTGAATTTCTATCCTAATATTCATTTTTCCATGTCCTATCCATTTTTTCAAACAGATACTTTCCATTTCCCTGTCCTCTTGCTCTTTTTAACCAGCAATGAGTCTTTTGTTGGCTTCGTCCATGCCTCATCTGCTGTCATTTTTGTTTAGCCTCTCTCTCTCTCCTTCCATTTCATCACCAAAGATGAACTGGCCATGAAGCTAACAATCTCCTTGAATGAGAATAATAGAGAAATGTTGAGAGGACTAACAACACTGAGTTTACTGAGTTTGGCCTCCAGAGCTTTTCTCATAAACAGAAGAAATGAAATCCCTGAGCTGCTTAGGAGTTTTTTTTTTTTTTTTTAAATCCATTCGTCCTCATCTTTCACTGTTAGAAACACCAACAAACATATTGAATCCACACATATATCTTATTGTAAATGATTCAAACGATTTCCATAATGCCTTCTCATTTCAAAATGTGCATAACTCATATTGGAAGGTATAAATCTGTAACTTGTGAGTAGATTTGAAGGACGTTTTCAACTTTGCGATTAGTAATGAAAATGTACACTTTTATCTCATTAAGCCTATCCATTAAATGTAGCAACATTCAATTAACAATGATAACATTTGGAAATATAAGACTTACACATATCTATGATATAGGAACAGTTGCTGCTGTTCAGCCAGTGATGACAGAGTTGTTTCATACATTTTAGCCAGAATATCCTGATTTTCATTAATTTTTAGAGTGATCCACATGCTCGCTGAGCTCTCGCAGGCCATAAAACCCACCCCTTCTGTAGAGAAAATTAGGTCTTGTATATTATTCACCTGTCATGACAAGCAGATATGTAGATCTGCCAGAAGTGCATCTTGTCACACAATGAATGTAGTTGTCATGCTAGAAACACTGTAAGAGCACAAAGCGATAAACATTGTGAAGAAATGATGTTGCACATGCGAGTAATCAAAGTGACATTAATGATATTAATGTGAACAACATACACACAAAGATTCTTGAAACTGAAATGGCTAACAATGTCACTTCTCAAAATATTACTGTGGCAACAAACACAAAGAAGCACAGTACAAACAAGGTTTCAGCTAAAACCTCTGTTAATTGAATAGTTTTCTCCAAATTTGTGAAATAGATATTTTATAAATCCAGTCTTCAAGTCCAGCACAAATATATTGCTCTGTAGATATAGATATCTATGTCAATTTATCACTCGATAGACTGACTGTAATATAGGTATATTTAAGATACATTTAAGATATATATATTTAAATCTGATATATTTTGGGAAAAAAAAATAATAATAAAAAAATATATATATATATATATATATATATCAAAAGTCAAGTTGAGCTGATATATTAGGCCCTTATATTAATTCAATTTAAATGTAAGAGATTAGTAAATAATTTTACTGTTGTTTTAATTGTCTCACAATTTGTTGCACTCAATAAAATAATTGACTTACAAAAAACTGAAAACTTTAATCATTGTTTAATATCTGGAACAGGCTTTTGACATGAGCAGGAGAGCACAGGGATAATTGACAGGCAAGTCTCACCAAACCGCCCACTAAACCTGGGTGCTCCAGCTTCACACAGATCCTCATCTGACAATGTCTAGTCGACTCAGATGGATTGCACATCCTGGGAGGATTTGTTGTTGTTTTTTTCTCTCTCTCTCTTCAAAGGCGAGACAGTGACACTTGTGAATCTTTGATGGATTAGATGGCTGTGCTTGCTGTGACACAGTCAAGGAGGACAGTCTTGATATGACTGATGCCTTGGGTAACTGCCCATCAAGCAAGTGAGATGAAAACCATATTCTTCTGATGCAATCTCTGCTGCACCAGATTTAGGGATTTGCAGGTGGATTACCTTCGGCAGAACTTCTGACATAAAGATATATTTATTTTTCAATTATTTCCAAAGGATTTTGTAAAATGGCATTTGTAAAAACAATGGGTTTATTGTTACTGTTCTTGATGGTGTTAACCACAATAGGAAAAAAAATAATTGGTCACCAATAGGTAATATTAACAAATGCAGCTATTTTTGTTCAAGCATTACAGCTGAAGACAATTAGTGAAACTCTTCAACGTGTTTTTTTTAAGATTCAGAAATAATATGGTATATTTGCATATGGCATCTCTGAACTGATCTGCTTCCCAAAATTACATTGCCACACAATGTGTTGGTTGTGTGGATTTTTTCATTTTTTTTAACCCATTATATAAACATTAAAAGCGATGAACTCCACTGGATGCTTAAAGTAAAAAGTGCTTTCACAATTAGATTTTAAAAACATGGAAAAGTTTCCTCTAAAACAGTATCACTCAAACGGTTGTGATTTACAGTACTAATCAATACATTCACCGTTATGGAGCATTGTCAGTAATTCCAAAGAAGGTTTAAATATTTGCCAACAGATTAAATGTGCTAGACAGTTGTTCCTCAAGCATGTAAAAAACAGTTTTGTTTAATTGAAGGATATATTCATACTATTAAACAGGCAGCAGCTACTTTTACGCTCAACATTGAACCGAAGCCTCGGACAAATGGCGAAAAAGCAAACTCATTTTTCCGCATTTATCATAGAAGTGTATAGTTTCAGGATCCTGGATCCTCTTAAATTTTAGGGTAATAACGAAACAAAGAAAACAGATCTGGCCATTTAGCTCTCCACTCATCACCATGAACTGAACATTTTATGCATTAAATGTCTTCCAAAATCCTTCTGACTGTCACTTAATCACTAGGATGATGTGCCATGATGTAATATACCTTTTTCGATGCAAGTTAGCTGCTGCATACGTAATAAGACACCTCCACACCCCGGGCTATTTACCTCTGTAAATGTCAACATGACCCTTTTATTGCAGTACTATTGAATTAAATGTGGGAGCTTATTTTAATTAAAATGTATATATAGTTTCACTCAGTTTGCAGAAAATAACCTTTCTATTGTCTGACGTGAAATAGAACAGTTTTAGTCTATATTTCTCAAGTTTTGGTCATAATTGATTAAGAGTAATAGACCTATTATGTCACGGAACGAGGAAGCATCTTGAAGCATCTTGACCCACATACAGAGATTCACTCAGGAGACCGTAGACCTTTAACAATATTTATTGCATGATGTTCTGTGGTGGTGCCGGGAAGTGTATTTTGGGAAGGAAGAACAGTCCAGATCCAGTTGGAAGAGGGCAATCCTCATGCAGGGGTCCTTGGTTCAGGGAAAACAGAAGCTGGTACTATTGGAGGGCGAACAGGCAGGCAGAGGATGGAAGGCAGGCTGAGTTCCAGGATAGCACTGGTTTGGTGATCCGGTAGTTGGCTTCCAGGAAAGGTGTGCTGTATGCCACGAGGGGAGATTCCGGGGAAAACACTAAATGAATGTGTAGATGGTTATTCTGAGAGAAGACACTGGGAACGAGAAAATCTTACTACTGTGCAGCTCGAGTTACCACTTAGGTTGAGACTTAGGCGAGGAATGAACCACAGCCAGCTCCTTAAATGCTGCAACGCCCTCCTGTTGTAGATTCTCTTGAGACTCACTTGAGACTCTCTCTCTTCTCTTGACACTAGCAGGCACTATTGTGTTTCATGAACAGTGATTTGATCTGCAACACAAGTGATCTACATAGAAGAGACCAAAGCTCACCCACAATATAATTGTTATGGCGATTCATAAATTTGATGTCAGACTAATTTAAATAACAGAACATTTCCTTCCTTCCTTCATTCTGTCTGAGTTTATGCAAAACAAATGTCTTGTTTTGGTTTAAAAAATACTTTATACATTTGCTACAGTTTACTGAAGTTTACCAAAATTGAGACAAAAATTTGATATTTTTGATCACTTATAATTTTTCAGTAGAAACAGAAAATTGATCATGATTGAACATTTAAAATTCCATAAAAGCCTCTATCAGTTGTTCTTATTCTATTTGTTTAAAATACTCTTCTTGAAGAGTATTACAACATTCCCATTTGAAAAGCAAATATAGCCAACAACCTTTAAGGTTATCTCCCTTCTACAAATGTCAACAGGTATGATTGATATCATGACTTCTCACCTGTCATCATGCTTGACTTACATGAAATAAAAAGCTTTTTGTCATCTTAATCTATAGGAGGTGAGTGATGCAGACATCATGGAGCTGGTTCACAGCTCTCTGGGTCGGATGACTATCATTCGTCAGATTTTCCCATTGTGGAGGGACACAAACGTTCGCTGCATGAGGAACAACCATCGGATTTCTTCCTTGCTGTGTGACCCACAGGAAGGCTACCTGCAGTCTTTGGAGGTAAAAACAAAATGATACAGAAATATTTAAACCGACGCTCTAAACATTTTTTCCCACTGTGAATAATACAGCAGCCAATTACCTGTTTGATATCACCTTTTATGATTTTGTAAATAAGAGGCACAATATATATATCACTTTGAAACTGTAGATCTTGTTTCATTTTTAAATTGGTGCCTGCTGTAATCTTGCAAGGCAAACATGAAGTCCTGTCCTGTAATTTGTACTCTACACAATAGATTCCAGCAGGGTTTTATATTATTACAATAAATAAAACGTTATACTGGCAAAAATATAAAACAAAACATTTGACTCCAGAGTGTCCAGAGTCTTGTTGAAGAAAACCTTTAATCGGCAGCATTATCCATGTGGCTAGAAACTGGTTCAGATTCTAAGGATAATGAATGTACAACATGAGAGCAACATTATATGATTCACTTTCTTTGGCAGTAAATTTTAGAAAGACATAACACAAGTGTGGTTTCTTTTCCAACTGATCCACTTTAAGCACATATGCTTGCAAAGGAACTGTGAGCCTAATTCCTACAGGACTTCTTACAGTTTTAGTTTTACCAGTGGAGCATGAGTTGCATCTAGGGGCATCTGCCAAGTGCCATATGACTACAAATAGTAACTTATTGTTATTATTTGTTGTCACATTTACAGTCATAGATGTGTGTAGGGGAGAGTAAATAAAGTAATTCTTGCTTTAAACTTACAAAAAGCCTTATTTACCCAAATTATTTAAAAAATGCTATCCTATACTGAATTTTCAATACTTAATAAACATTATATTGCTTACTGCACAGGAAACAAGCTTAACAATGGTTTTTGTAATAGTTTCACACGCTCACAAACTGGAAAACTAATTTGATTTGTATCAAAGATTTATTTCAAAAGTAATTTCAGCCACTGACAAAAAGGAATCATGACAAATATATGGTTTATCATCCATCCATCCATTATCCATCCATCCTTTATCGCTACCACTAATTCCCTATCAGGGTCGCGAGGGAAACTGGAGCTTATCCCAGTGGTCAATGGGCGAGAGGCGGGGTACACCCTGGTCAGTCCGCCAGTCCATCCCAGGGCCATATATGGTTTACAAATGTGTCAATTCTATAAGTCATTGTCTTTCTTTTTTGGGGGTCGTCATGAAAATAACTTTGTATGATTGGAAAGTTCAGAGTGCCTCATTTCACATCTTAGACTTTTGTTTCCTTCAATTCATTGGTAGTGTAATGGCCACACTCCCTATTGGTCTATTGAAATGTTCATTCATTATGATCCATAATACAGACAGATGGCAAACCCATGTGGTTTGTGCTCCCACAGTCCTAAATAATTTACATTAAGGAGGGTTAAATATCGGGTAATGACATTTGAAGTATTCATTAGAAGACTTGAGCGCTGAAAAGATGGCAGAGGTTTCCTACAATAATCTCCGCCACAAACCCTCAGGTGTGCTATGACCTCAGAGATCCAAATCTTTTTAGCTGAATTTCCCCTGGATTTAGCCTGTGACTCACTGACCTTGAAACAGGTGAAGCTGATTCATAGAATATCTTACCACTGTGAGCGTCAGTCAAAATTTCAAAGTGTCATGAACTTCACGCCTGGAGTAGCAGTCAATGTTGTTGCAATGGAAAGTCTTCTATTGTTGGTCTGACTTTACTTGACACAGGAAACCTGTCAGATCATCTGTTGGATTAACACACAAAGCAGTAGACATGATTCCTGACAGGATACTCCACAGTCAGGGAGACAGCTGAAAAGATAGTAGTCTCAAAAAGCATCTAACAGAGGAATATTGAACCACAAGGAGTACATCTGTTTTCAGATCACACCACAAAACCATGATCACATCACAATACACATTTTTTCACCAGCAGGCAGACATCATTGTTGAGCAACTGAATGTCAATGCTTAGTCATTTCTGCCATTTATAAAATGCAGACACCCATAAATGGGAAAAACAAATTAGTTTAATTCCAAAAAAAGATGAGACAGAAAAAATAAACCAAACCTTTGCACTGAGTGTATCCAGTTATAGTAAGGGGGTAAGATCTTATATTTCACTAAAGATTTTCTTCTAAAGCTGTATTTCGGCTTCTCCTATAAGGGTTCATTATACGGCTGTGGCATTTCCTCTGGAACCCCCTAAAAAATACAATTTATTTGGTTTATATCCATAGATGGTTTGCTGTTTAAAAAAAAAAAAAAAACATTCCCGGAAACATAAAGTAAATTTCCTATTTTTTCTCAAACAGGTATCCAACCTCTACCTGTATGACAGTGTTCTGATGCTGGCAAACGCCTTCTATAGGAAACTGGAGGACAGGAAATGGCACAGTATGGCCAGCCTCAACTGCATGAGGAAGTCCACAAAGCCATGGAATGGAGGATGGTCTATGCTGGACACCATTCAAAAGGTATCGTAAGTTTTGTATTACTTATTTTGTAATGTCTGTAATATGGCATGGATTAATTTAAAATTAAGAAGCATTATATTATGTCTTTAGGAAAGTTTGACCTGACTTAGTAATGTGATCTTTACCTTCAGTTTGATACTGGATTTGGCAAATTCTCAGAGCCAAAATTAGAAATCAGATCACTGAACTGAGGTCTTGTATTCAAGAGAGCACTTTGATGTCATCCATTCTAGTCTGACAATTGAACTTTCACTGTTGCTCAGAGCTATGCTGATTTGATTTATAATGTGATTTAAGCTGACCCAGCTGAGCATGAAGTAATAACAAAGCAACTGAGGTCATTGAGATGTTCATGTTTTTGTCTTAGTTATTCAAACTGAATGAAATCCATTTTAGAAACAAATTAATGTTCTTTTACAGTTTAGATTTATTTAAAAGTGTGTTACTATAGCCAATTGCCTGACTGTGATATGCCTCATATGTTGTATATCCGTCTGAAAAAAGTGTGAAAAATATAAATGCAGTAATTTAATTTCATTACATTCTTATAAAGAATAAAACCAAAGTCATGAAATCTGAATAAGGATAAGCACTCCCAAAACAATTAAGAAATATTAATCTATTCTTTATCCAAGTGTCCATGTTTTGCTGCTGTCGTTCCAGGGGCGGATTAGTGGTTTGACAGGATTGATGGACTTCCGTGCTGAAGGCTCCAATTCTCATGTACAATTTGAAATTCTCGGAACCAGCTACAGTGAAACATTTGGTAAAGAAGTAAAACGGGTTAGTATATTTTTGTTTTTTTGTACAGATATGGAAAGCAACATCAAGTAATAACAAGGAACGTTTTTAAAATAAACAAATAGGTTCTTTGGTTTTAAAAACATCTAATGAAAAAAGCTCACAATATACTTTAGTTATAGCACAGAGAAAAAGTTTTGTCAAGGGTTTTTCTTACAGACATAAAATCACTAGATGTAAAAAGAGCCTCAACACAATCACGTAAACACTACAAAGGTAATTCACCAATAGCTAGCCTAACCATACACTTGTTTGCAAAACTTATTTTGTTTTTTTTAACTCTGATCTAAGTTACGTTTTGAGATTCTATGACCATCATTTACCATTCCGAAATATTTTCATAGTAGTTATTGCAGCACACTTAACAGCTACTGCCAGCCCTTTTGTTCCCTGAAAGAAAAGCCACTGTGCTTTGTTCTCAGTGCGAGCTCTATGCATTACAGCAATCCATTCGAGGTTCCTTTTTTTCTTGGATTTTCTTGACTGTCTTATACAATTTGTTTTTTATTGTAGGTCCTCAGAAATATTTTGTTTCTTGTTCTATATCTATACTTTAGTGAACAGATGGTCTTATTTATTCATGTGGCATCAGGCGTGCGGGCACCCTCTACCGGTTCTGCTGAAATGAGCATATCTAAAATTATTCATCAACATCTTAAATGCCAACCTTTTTGGAACCTTCTTCCTTTGTTTTGTTAAAAAAAAAACTGAGTGTGATATGTTGCTGTGAACTTCTTGCTGGGAAACATGTTTGATATTTTAATGTTGTGGGGCTGAAGTGAAAGATTGAGGCGGTAATTCGTACACTTCTGTCTTAGCTGTAATTTGTTTGTCGCTTTCTGTCCTGATTCAGTCAGTGAGTGCTTGCAGAATCAAGAGGAATTGGGGTCTTGGCAATCTATGTAGAGCAGGACTGACCAGAAGCTGTAATGAAGATTTAATCACCACTCAGCCTAAGAGAAATTATGAAGACAATATATCATAATGTGGCTAAAGAGGACACAAGCTAACACAGAAACATACATTTTGGTTCATCTGCAGGGTCATGAATTAAACACAATTGTGTATTCTGACTTTTCATATTTAAACATGTTTGTATACATCAAACATGCAGCTTGCCAAAATATAGGTTAAGTTTTCTCTTACTCATTAAATGCAAAAAGGGTCAGCAACGTCAGATAATAACGTGGCAAGTACCTTTAACTCTGTTGTTAATCACCTTGTATGTCTATACAACTGGGCAGAGCAATTTACTATGAGAGAAAAATATATTCACGTATGTTTCCTCCTGGTTTCTCTGTAATAGCTTATCTATAAGCATGCATTGTATTTCTCTGTGCTTATTCGAGGAAAAAATAACTACCACTAAGAAAGAAGCATTAGAAGTTTCCTATTGCTTTTTTACATGAAATGTCGTGAAACAGTGGTTACTCCACCTGCCAACTCGTCAGAAGAGTCCTCATTTTGTCTCTTGCTTTTATCTTTGTTGACATGGACAATCTCCTTCTTCCTCCTCTTCTCTGTGGGCGCTTCTTCCTTTCTCCCCTAACCTTTATCCACATTTTTCAGCCCTGGTTTCCTCTCTCTCCATCATCATTTATCTGCATTCAGTCCATTTTCTTCTCAGCCTGATGGCTCTTAGATGAGGCGTCTTTCTGGTTAGAAGCTGTAATGAAGACTGAAATACTATTTCCAGAATGGCTACTGTGAGATTTCTCCACCACCCAGAGCTGATGCAGAGTGATCGATGCTGTTGTTGTTGTTTTGGTTTTCCAGTTTGCTCTTATTGATGTGTCAGCTCGTCTCTAAGCAGATATTGCTAATGACTTCCTGCTTACATGGAACTCTTGTGGAGAAAAGTCAATTAATTTTAATGTAATTGTTATTACTGGCCTACCAACTTCTAAGCATGATGCAGTCGTGATATCTTAAATGCACAGTCAATATCAGCGCACCATTGTTGAATTAAAACCATATTTTTAACTTTCAGATAAGAAACGATACATCAGCTCAGTATATATTCAGGCATAAATTGTTTGAGATATGTAGAGGAAACATGAATATGGGGCTGTAAAATGACTATCAAGTTCCAAAGAATAAGGGATCTAAAATCAAATAGTTAAATTCTTCAATTAAATTAAATGTAACCATAATTTTATGAACATAGACTTACCCATAGTTGAATTTGGGCCTGAACCATGTTACTTTATATGAGAGAGGTGAAAATAAGGATTAGATAGTGTTCACTTACAGATTTGATCCTCTCCGCCTCTTCCCTCCACCCCCAACCTTCAGAATTCACTCAGACTTCTACTTTTTATGCTGGGGAACAAGTTTTTGCTGAAACTGGCTTGTACCATTCACAAGGATACCAGTTTATCAGTTGGAATCATCACCCTTACAGATTGGTAATGTTGATGATCATGGATGTAAAGGATCCCATGGGCTTTAATGAGCCAAACTGCATGTTGTTTCTGAAATAAGGCAGTATTTCATGACCATTGCACTCTTCCTACTGCTTCATCCTATTTCACGTCGACTTGTGAAGTAGAAATGTCATTAAATAGTCTCTAATGCGTATTTCTCTCTTGCTTACAACAGGTCTGTAGGGGGTTGATGGGGCTGCTGATTCAGCAATTAACTTAAAAGTACAAAGGAATGGAACTTTTGAAATCTTTCTTCTATCCCTGCATGTTTTAAACATCTTTGGCTGCTTTTAATCCGTACAAGGATACACAAAAGATGGAGAGAGCAGCAATTCACAAGCTGAAAGAACAAACACGAAAGCCACTTAATTTAATGTATGGAACCTATATTCTAACACAAGATCAGTTCGATTCCAACTGTTTTGCTCTGTGTCAATAAGATAATTATCCATCTGTAAAGCATAATTGTTGTTCTTATTCTTATAATTCCTAGCTAATGAAGGAATGCCTAACACCTTTTGGTGCCTAAAATCATCAGTTGATAGTTAACCTTTGCTCTTTCAAGCTTTCTAAACACACAGCATTACATTGGTTAACTTATAGTGGATAAGAAAAAGTCAATCAGAGCAGAATAAGATTACTTTGTTATATAGCAACTTTTTAAAGGATTAACTCTTACTGCATATGAATTGCATTAGACATACAGACTTGAACTAACTGGGGTTAAGTATTATTGTCGTTCAAGATCTCTCTCAACTGAGGATTAAGTAAATTATAGTCAAAGATAAATGGATGAAAAGAGAATTTCACTGAACAACCTCTAATGTATTTTTTTATATTTTGCCCCATTCATCATAAAACCTCTGGTTAATAAATGTCACTAAACTCACAACCATAATCTATCTTAAATGCATAGAATCTGTCTTGGGCTGCAGTGTTGCAGTGGTTAGCAATGGGGCCCCACAGCAAGAGGGATCCCGGTGCAAACCCTTCTGGGGACATTTCTGTGTGGAGTTTGCATGCTCACCCTGTGTCTGTATTTTTGGGTACTCCAGAGTTTTCTTACCATCCAAAAAGCATGCAAGTTAAGTTGTATGTCAATTCTAAGTTGGTCTTAGGGTGTGGTGTGTTTCTCATTCGTCTCTGTGTGGCCCTATGATGGTTTTCCACCTCTCCAGGCTTTACCCTGCGTCTGCTTCTCAGCCAATGACAGCTGGATTGGCTTCCCAACAACCCTACATGGACTAAGAGAGTTTAGAAAATAAAAATAGACAGTTTGTCAGCTACAATGGGATGGCCTTCACCTCTATTAGGTTATCTAGACATGGAAAACTTCAGTTACTTGAACATTTTATTTTACCATTTCAAATTTTACATACTTCGTTCATTTTGAAGCCTCTGCTGAGAGCATTGATCCAGGAGATCAGTATGTCTTTTGTTGGATGCTGCAGAACAATTAACAAAATAGCAGTCAGGAAAGAATAAAACTGTGTCTACTACAGAGATAGAACTACTGTTTGATAATGTTTTATTCTTATAGACTAGTAATTGTTTAAAACAAAGAACATTCTGTTAATGTGAAGTGAAACCTTTTATGTTCCATGTTCAAAAGATAAACTCCATCTCAGTTCACTGGTCCTTTCTTTTCTTTTTTTTAATGTTCCATTCCTTCCCTCTCATCTCGGTTTTTCCATTTCCTCCGTCTAACATGTTTTTATGGAGTGAATCCTGCCTCATGTTGCTTATTAGAGGTTAGAGTGATAGAATGGCGCCGTGTCTACCAAGCCTATCTCCAATATATCAGAAAAGATAAGATGTCTCTTCTTGTGACTAATTTAAATGGTCGGCTTATTTTGAACTGTGGTTCTGCTGATTAGTGATAAAACAACTGGTACGAGTCCATCATTAGAATTGAACGAGCAGACATGCACATAAAAATACACCTTTGTATTTTATGGTTTTGTATAGACAAGCTGTGACTCCATTACAACTTGCAGGATGTTGTTGCAGTGACACTAAGCCACAATATATGGGTACTACAGCAGTTTAAAGAAAATATATCCCATCAGCATGTTTATATTATCTTCTGACCACTGATGCACACCCACAATACAGACAATATGTTCCTTAAATGTTTATATCTTACTTGTTATACTAATTCAGAGTCCTTGTTTAAACAGCATCCACAGCTTCAAGCCAATGGACACATGAAATGTATTTTTCCCTGATACATGTACCAGCTGTAGATGCATGTCGTTGTGTGTCTGTACAGGCCTTGGCAGTCGATGGTACCACTGGCTGAAATAAGGCTGTGGTAGGAGGGGTAGATTTGTTCTGACTCCATGTGAAGATCACTGTCTCCTTGGGGGCACAACAAGAAGTTATCTACAAGTCTGTGACTGTTTATCAAGATATGTAAACTCAATCCAAGTGACCGACAGGATCCCACATAGAAGTTCACATAGAAGTTCACTTCTAGGATCACTGATAAATCCAGCATGTTATAGTGACATTATATGTGTGATGAATGCCCCACAAAGCTTAAATGACCGAACTTTGTCATTGACCCAAGTTATGTGCTCTACAAAACACATGAATACAATATAAGGGAAGTGTCTTTTCAAGTGGCAGCTCCCACGTTTATGGGTTCATTCATCATAATGTCTTTCATACAATAGTTTTCCGGATCCTGTCCAGTATTATTCCAAAAGACTTTCATCTAGAAACAATTCAAAATATTTTACTTTTCAAACATGAAATGCTGCAGAAATTGTATACCATAGCAACTATGCTGTCTCTAATGTCTATGGTGAATTCCGTCTGTGGTATGGCTATCAAAGCAGATTTCATACTAATTTGATGGATTCCACCAAACGCAGCTTCAAAATTATTTTGTTCCATCTCTCACATGGCTCTATGACACAGTGTGAGAACTTCAGATGCAGTGCAACTCTATGAATTGCTTCCAGTTATTCAAAATAATGTATTGCTTTGGTTTGCAGTAACAGCTTAGTCATTCATCCTGTTTTCCCAAAGCTCCAGCAGGCAGTTTCAATGCCCTGTCCTCTATGCTCTTGATTATTGTGCAGAATCTCAACTAATTAGTCAGATTATCTGTGAGAATCAATGACTGAACTTTTGCTTAACCCATTTGCATTTTTACATGGCTCTCCTTAAAAAAACAACAGATGCCTATTTTTTAACGAAGCACTGGAGCTTCTTCTGAACATTGTCTCATGTTTTTAGAATTTTTATACAGTATCCAATGTTATAATGTATTGATACCACTACAGACTGCTATGGATTTGTCAGTTTCAGGTCAGAAGTTTAGTGTTGGGGTTTGACACATTCTAAATAAGATAGAACGTTACTGTATATTGTGAAACATTTATTTAGATAACACATTTAACATCACATTTTCATATCAATTAGTCAGTCAAATGCCTTGGCTCAATTAGAAGCTGGCTAGCACTGAGAGCTTGTCAATATGTAAGCACTTTATGCCTCGAATTGGCAGGAAAAGAGATGCAAAATAGATACAACAAGCTCCAAATGTCTAACGATTACAGTTAAATCATTCCAAAAAATTTGAATACATACTTTGTTAGATTTCTGCTGGATCCTGCAATTGAGATATTCCTGGTGCCATGAAAGTTGGGAAATCTGAATTTATTCCTTTTGTCATTTTTAAATGACTGTGCTGTTGGTTAAATAACAGTGTGCATACTGCTCCAGTTTGAGCCTTTTTATTTTATTTATTTGCTTTTAAACTAGAGTTTAAAGCATGTCATAATGTTTAAATCTTTAAGCAGCTATAAGTACTTCGGCTCATCAGGGAAGACTTCAAACCATGTTTGTAAAGCAAGAAAAAAACAGGATACTGTTTTTGAGACTGCATTTGATTTGATAGGTATATAGAAATCTTAAATCCTCATCAAGCTGACGCATCAAAGAGTGGAAAAGGAACTAAAAATGGACAGATTCTATTATTAGCTAATATTATTCCTTACATGCTTTATGCATTAATAAAAAATATTTAAAAACTGTTTTTAGACCAATGTGATCATATCTGCATTACTCACACAAAGGGAGGAGGTCTGGCTTTGCTGTATTTATTTTTAGTGACCTTCCCAGAGGCATGTTGGTGTGCAAAGCTCTGTGAAGTAAAAGTATTCCTCTTTAGCGTTCTTCAGTTTACAGAGCAGAGATTGTTCAGGGTTTCTCATGGAGGACAAAGCTGCTCGTGGAGAAAATAGCCCCCTGTGAGGCAGGCAATGCTGACTGACATTTTGCCCCTGTGCACACTCAGAAACACAAACATGCCCCCAGTAACACACACTGATGAGCTTCGCTATAAGCACTCTTTGTATTTTCTACAAAAAACTACAAATGACTACAGCTTCCTCCCACTATCCAGAAACATGCATGTTTGGGTAATCGGTGACTCTAAACTCACTGTAGGAGTGTAAGGTTATTTGTGTCTTTGTGGTCCTGTAATGAACTGGCGAAATCTCCAGGGCCTCCCCACACCCCTTGGGCAATACATATAAAAAAAATGGATGAATAGAATATAACAAATATAAAGACCCAAGTAACTCAGATACATTGAAACTAATCCGCTCTGTGGAATTTTAAGTTTCAGTTTCATACTTCAGGTGGGTTGTGTTGTGTTGAGTCTATGTTTCCACATCACAGTTTTTCAGCAATCCTCAGAGGGGATGTACTATAATGGCATCCAATATATATGAATTAGTTGACACTATACAGTCTATAAAGTCTGTGGGATAGATGCCTACAAAACTCGTCTCATAACTGACTTGTGGCTTCAGATCAACTGTTAAGTTATTGCTTCAGTTACATTTTGTCCTTTACACTGCCTAAAATAACGTGTCATGTGCCTAGGCACATGTCCAAAATGAACAGAATACACACTACATGAGTGATATTCTGCCCGAGCAAGAACAGTTGACATCCACCCACGAGAGTTGGTGGGTTGTAGGCATGATTCACTTCATCACATTGCTTCATTAATGGATTTCAGCGAAGCTATAGAAAGCAATGAATTGCACCAAGATGGAAGATGGGTTGTGAGGAACAACTGATAATAACCAGAAATGACATTTTCTTCTGATGTTTTTTGATAGTCTTTAATTGCCTCACAATATTTATCTCCTTCACAGTTGAATACCTTTGTTCAGTAGTAATTATGTCTTCCCTATTTTATAGGTGTGTATAATTTCTAGACCATTTATGTAAATGGTGTCAGTGACATGGATATGCTTTCATTTTCTTTGTTCTCAAACTTGCCTCTGTCCATGTGAAATACATTAAGAATACCAAAGTGTTTTTTTCAAAACTTTAATCGAACATATCCTATACTATATGTACAGGCCACTACTTAAGTGCTTATGTCCAATCTTGTGAAAAAAAAACAATAAGTAAAGTAAAGAGGGGGATGTAGAGCGGAGTATTCTGTTTATGATGTAACAGCCTGAAATTGTTATCTATTTTAATGTTTGGAGAAAAAAAGACAAGTTTTCTTCAGCAAAGTCAACCATTTTGCACTGCCATGTTTCAGCCCATAAATCCAACATAAGTCTTAGAGCAGGCCTTTCACATTTTCCTTGGCCACTCTCCTACACAGCTGAAAAGAAGGGTAAGCTGGAAGATATTCAATTGGATGCAGTCCAACTGCATCTGCATCACTTAATGCCTCGCACTGCACCTTGCTTTCAAAATACAATGATGATCGTTTTCAATTCTGCGTCAGTAATACATATAAAAGATATTTGCACAGTTTTCATATATGAACACGTATTCAAGAAAAAATGTACAAGTATATATGTTCTAATGATTTATTAGTACACTTATACAACAGTTTTTATGTAAAAGCTTGTAGAAAAGGGTTAAAAGGAAAAGGGCTCGCATTAATCTGGTGAGCAAAGCAATCCTAAAACAAGCTGAAATAATCAGTCATTCACCTAAACAATGAAAAAAGTACATGAATGAAATATTGAGGAAAAATGCAGCTAGTATCACTTAAAAAAACTGAAGAATATGTTTGTGTGTAGTATGGCCTTGTGGTGGTGTACGTTGTGTTTCTGTGGAAAAGGTACGTTGGATGTCTGTTGCAGTGAGAAATGCCTGTGGTTTGACCCTGGACCGAGTCTTGTTCTGTCAGCTCAAATCAGAGGCCACTCCAAATGATGTCCGAGATCCTTGTCCAGTTCGCAGCACTAATAAAGAATTTAACAAACATTGCCTTCACAACACATGACATAGCTCTGCAGGTGGAATTAAAATTTTAAAAATGAATGATTGTTTAGACGAAAAACAAAAATAATTCTTCTTCTTAACTTGAAATTTTACCTGCCATTTTATTTGAAATAACTGATATTCGGCCTGAACAATCAAATACTTGTACTCTTTGTCTTATCACAGGTGATGCATGAAGTAGACAGCTTAGAAAGAGTTTCTGTACATTTTGGCACGTTCATAAGTTGAACAGCAGGTCCCAATAACAAGTTGCAGACAGCTCCTGCTGAATTTATGAGGAGCATAGGCTTCAGCTGAAAAAAAATTAAGGTCTCATTTCACAGAAAGATTATTTTTGGTTCGCGCATTGTTCATCATCAAATAACAGTAGAGCTGTGACGATTAATCAAAGACTGGCTTTGAATCTTTGTCCATCAGAAGATGCCCACATCTTCTATTTTTAACCCTTCGTTTCTCATCAACTTGATTTGTCATTCCTCTTTTTAGCTGGCGTCTTGGGACTCCACTCGTGGCTTAAATGGTAGCCTGAAGGAGAATCGAATAGAGAGCAGCATGCAGGGAGTCACACTCAAGATTGTAACGTTACTGGTGAGTTGCAGAATTTTTTTTCTTTGAGCACCTTGAGTCAGATAGGCAAATAGTATAGTTTGGAAAATAAGGGAAGGGGATCACTAAGCAAATACATAAATGAAAAATTGACGAAACTCTCAAACACGCAAAAAGTCTGAATATTCACAGTAAAGTATATTTTTTGTGGATCTTCAGAGCTGAACTCGGCATTTTGAATTGTATTGAACTTTTTTCATCACCTCTAAGTGGTGGTGTTAAGGCAATGTTTTGTTTGACAGGTAAAGGCACTCTTATCCAGGGAGTCTGATGAAGATACATTTGGATTTGTTTCAAGAAGTTTCAAATAAAAAAATGCACCTTAGAAAGCAGGGATAGGCAAATTAACGGCAAATATGAGCAGAGTAAAATATGATCACATTCACCTATATAAATGTATGAATTTATAAAGAATTTATGAAGTGATAAACTAATATGCTATAGGGTATACATAGGGTATTATTGCTTCTGCTCTGGAATCACGCAGTGCTTTTCGGTGTTATTTGATTTTGTAGAACTTGCATTTTAAATTTCTGAAATACAAAATTGTCATTGGTGTTAAGAGAAATCCATTTATATAGGGTAATATAATTTTCTTACATATTCTGAGGTTATCAACATAACATTGAGTATTTTGTAAACAGATATTTCATCTTGTTTTTTCCCAACACATTAGACGACCATTAAAAAGCACCCCTAAATTGCGGCAGTTTTTCAATAAGTTCAGATATTATGATGGCAAATTGTCTGGCTTCCTTCTCTCTCCATTTTTCCTCTTTTTCACAGACGATTTACCTGCACCATATTTATTCACATAAGTTCTGCTCAGCTCTCCCCTGGCACAGCCACTTAATCAAGTCATTTGCCCCTGCCCACTTTAACAACCCACCTCCGTCTTCTGTTTCCATCATCACATCTTCCTCAGCTCTCTTTACTTCATCTCCACCCATTTAATTTTGCCCTGACACTTTCAACCCATAAAGAAGAACCTCGAGTGTTAGCAATAAATCTAAAATGGTCATTTTCCTGTTGATGAACCATAGCATTTGCTGTAGGTCCATGCATTATGGGTCAACAATTTTGAAGGAAACCATTCTATTAAGATCAAATTTAATGTAAATCACACCGGTGCTCTCTTCATAAAGGTGTTTCTCCACAGTTCCTGTAATGACTGAACAAGTCCTCGCTTTTATATCCAGTCTGTCTAATAGGATTTTGAATAAATTAAATGTCTATAATTGATGCACACATGATCTTTGCAAGGTTTGAGTATCTATATCTATGTCCTAGACATAGTCATTTTCATTTACATTCTTCTGTGTAATCATTATATCAGCAACATATTACACACACAAAAAAAAGGTTATCTATTTTGAACAGGAGGAACCTTTTGTGATGGTAGCTGAAAACATCCTGGGTCAACCCAAACGATATAAGGGTTTCTCGATTGATGTTCTGGATGCCCTGGCCAAGATTCTGGGATTCAAGTATGACATCTACCAAGTCAGCGATGGGAAGTATGGCTCAACACTCCCTAATGGATCCTGGAATGGTATGATTGGAGAACTCATTAGCAAGGTAAGTAGGTTATTTTTTCTTCCATCTTTTTTCAAATGAAAAAACTTATACTTGAAATTGAGTCCCAATTCATGCTATATTGTTTTGTTGAAAAGCCCAGTATATAAAAAAAAAACACACCATCTCCAAATACCTACAGCATTTTATTTACTTTCCACAAGTTTTGAAGTGCGACACAATCAAACATGTTTGTGCAATAAAGACACTGCGATTTGCAGCAAGCAAATTAGAAATTATCATCAAATCATGACTAAGGAAAAGTAACTATTATGTATATGACATTTCTGATAAAACTTTCAAAAACCCTGTATTTCGCAGCAAGGTCTTTGATGCACGCTGAGTGAATATTGTTGTTAAACTATCAAAAACTGCTAGTACAAGAAAATAAATGACTATATTACAAATACTTCTGCATCCTGCTCATATAAGCTTTTTGATGGTAATATTTTCAAAGTGAAATGCTAAGATAATGTTTTAATATTCAGTAGCTGAAATAATTAACTGATTCCAAAATCCGTTAGGAAGAGGCCAAGGGATCAGATGTAAATTAATATTTAAAGCACACAGTGACTATTGGCATCAAAGTCAGTGATGTCTGCCCTTTACTGCAGTGTGATGTAGAAAAGGCAAAATTTGGTCAACTAATGAAACACGTCTATCTGTATTATGAGACTGTTAAGAGTTATCATATTCTATAACTGAAACATGGACTTGCATGATAAATGGACCAGAAACATGTGCTCAACTTATTCTTATTAAGGTATTATTATTTTCTAATATTGAAAAACATGACTACAATCTATTCTGTTACTATCAATTCACAGCGAGCTGACTTAGCAATATCAGCCATCACCATCACACCAGAGCGTGAAAGTGTGGTCGACTTCAGCAAGCGCTACCTGGACTACTCTGTGGGAATCCTCATGCGCAAGTCAGAAGAAAAGATCAACATTTTTTCTTTGCTCGCACCATTTGATCTGGCAGTGTGGGCATGCATTGCTGCTGCCATCCCTGTCGTGGGCATCATGATCTTCCTGCTAAGACGGATTCAGGCTGTGCGCTGCCACAATAATACAGGGGGTCCACCACCAACAGCCTCAACTTCACTGCAGAGTGCTATCTGGATTGTTTATGGAGCATTTGTGCAACAAGGTGTGTAGGAGACATTAGAACTGATTTTAAAAAATATATGAAATTGGAAATTAAAAAATAGTTGCATTAGAAACATGTATTTTTGCTGAGTATTATAAATTCAAAATGTCAGATTATGATTTGGATGTCACAGAAACTTTGGACCAAGAATAATTGTGATAAAACAGCAGACATAGTGTTTTTAAACATATTTGTATTTCAGCAAATAGCAAAAGCTGATTCAGTAGCTAGTGAGTTTTAGGCACAACACCCACCTTAGCATTTTTTAAGGTGCCCTTCTAAAGGAGAACACCCCATCTTTAGGTCGAGTGCATATCCAGCTATGTCCCTTTGAAACAAATGTCTACTTCAGCAAGGGACGTTAAATCCTGAACTGCATCTATCAACGTCTGGCACTCTGCCCAGGAACCTTTTTTTAGCCAAACACCACTATATTTCAAGTGTTGCTAGATTTTCCTCTTCTTTAGACTTATGCTTAGTGTACCATTTCCATTTGCCATAAATATGGCAAAAAACTGAAAACATATAGTTTTGTCCTTTTTACAGAGAAATCTGTTATTTTAAAAGCGGGTCAGATGAAGGTAGGAAATATTCTTAAACTGTACAGGAGAAGCAATGGAAATAACACCGTTTCATAAAGATTGAAGGCTTGAATAAATCTGATTCAAGACATGAGGATGTAGAGCAGTCAACTACTGCAGCAGAGCTACATCCAGCAAAGTCTCAAAAATAACACTTCACATTCATTGACCTTAAAGTCTGATCAATATTAAAGAACAATGAAGTGATGTTGGAGTACGGTTCATCACGAAAAGACTTCAGTCTATACCCCCCCCATTACATATTCTTGAATGTTCAGGATGACATTTCCATAGACTTACTCCACAATATTACAGTTCATGTTGACATTTCTCTTAAACCATTTTGTTATATTACAAACCAGGTGGTACGACTGAAAAATGTCAAATTTTTTGGAAAATTCTGAGTGATTTGAGACTGACTGACATATTTAAAAAGAAAAGAGCTATTGTCAGAAACGTGCATTTTTACATATATGTTTATACACTGTTAATGTATTCCTTCAATAAAAATGAATGTTGTGGGCAAATTTTTGTCCACAAAATGTTCCTATCTGCACCCTACAGGCAGCGACTCCATCCTGGGCTCAGTGGCTCTACGTATTGTCATGGGCAGCTGGTGGCTTTTCACCCTCATTGTGTGTTCATCATACACAGCAAACCTAGCTGCCTACCTCACTGTGTCACGCATGGACAATGCAGTTCGGTAAGCAACTTTTCCTTTTTTTTCCTCTACATTTTAAAGCAGTCATATTATACAGAAATCAGTCAATGTCTAATTAAAAGTGGCTGCTTAATCTAACATTATCCATGTGTAAATATTTATTTGTAGTTCTCTTGAGCCGTTTATTTTAAAGTACTGCTGACTGGAGTCCCATTTAGGTGTTTCTTAAAGTTGGTATGTAGAGGACAGAATTCTCCAAGTAGTGTGTATTCCATTTTTCAATATGTTGACTACTTGGATAAGTGCACGGGTTTAGGATTCATCTGTGAGCATCCCCATCAGCTCTTCTTGGTACACCATGTTTCTTTCATTTTGGACCTGCTCCACAGAAAATAGCCTGTCCTCAGCCTAAATTTTACTTGTCACTGAATCCAATTTGGTGTGATGCGTCTCCCCAATGATTGCAGAGAGGCATTTGATTGGATTGGTTTCTGTTTTTTGCTGACCATGTAAATCACATGTGAACATGTGAGTGCAAGAAGTGAATGATAAACAGTATGTTGCAAAGGTATGTTCCATGTGTTTGCCTTAGTTTAAACTAAGTCATATCATGAGACCACAACTCAACTAATGTGTTTTATCTTTTTTCCAATCAAATTAAATCTGCCCGTAAAAATGAAGGTCATTACAGGACCTGTCCAAGCAGATGGACGTGGTTTATGGGACCGTGAGGGACTCTGCTGTGTACGAGTATTTCCGAGTCAAAGGTACCAACCCGTTGGAACAGGATAGCATGTTTGCTGAGCTCTGGAAGGTCATTAACAACAACAATGGTTTGGAGAACTCGGTTTCTACCCCATCAGAGGGCATAAAGAAGGTGAGTGTGTATTGTGATTTTTTTTCTGTATCCTCCCACTACTTATTTACATACTTATTTACATATTCAAAAACATCACAGTGTGTAAAGATGATGAATTAGGTCCAATATCTGATGGTTTACTAGGAAGTCATCAATGATGGCTCCAAATACATGCAAATATTTACAAGAAAACTCATCTTTATCCCCAAAAGATTTACTATGAAACAGTTCAGACCTGACTATAATTAATCTAATTAATGGTGTTGTAAATTTCTCACATGGCCTGTCAGGAGCAAAGCCATAATTAACACATAATAGAAAAAACTGATATTTCCTCCTAATACATGTACAGGTTTGTTCAATTTTCATATTATGTATGCCGTTTACTTAAAAATTATTGACAGCAGATTGAGAAATGATCCTTGATTAGACAATGAGCAAATGTACTTGTCTCAACAATTTTAGAAAGCATCCCATTGCGTTCAGTGTTGGTTGGTTGGCAAGATTGCCATGCAAATGCATACAAGAGTGCTAACATGAGGGAAAAGCCATTTTATTTTCTGGTTCTTCATGGCCTACAATGTGCAGCTTACTTGTTATATTGACTCCCAGTTTGACTAAAATGTAAGGTAATTTTTTTAACCTTTTTTTTTTTAATCTAATGAAAAGGTGGTCAGACTACAAAGATAATTCTGACATACAAAACAACATTAAAGAGGGATTTAAGTTTGACTTTAACTGTGGATCCTTCAGGCTACAGGCCACATTTTTTTATTTGAAAATGAATTTTAAACATACTTTTATCTAACCCTCATGTGCATCTTATCCTGTGTGGAAACTCTCAAATTTCTAGGCAAAACGAGAGTCGTATGCCTTTCTGTGGGATATGGCAGTGGTAGAGTATGCTGCTCTGACAGATGATGACTGCACTCTGACGATAGCAGGAAACAGCATGAGCACCAGAGGCTATGGCATGGCCCTACAACATGGAAGTCCATACAGAGACCTCTTTTCCCAGAAGTATGTATATCAGTATTCATTTGACACCAATTGATAGAAATCAATCATGAAGCAGTAAGAAGGGCACCTTGTTTTTATTGAGTGTACCATCTATATTAAATCATTTTATTTCAAGGTGTATATCATCTTTACAGAAAACTCACCTTTGTTCAGCAGTAAAGGAAAATTTATCATTTTTAAAGTTGCGGAAAAAAGGTCTTACTGTTGACTGGTTTGACTAGAGTCAACTATGCAGCATAGTGTTAGCAGATGGTGGTGGAACAGGCTACGCTAGAAATGGTTGCATTTCAGTAGATGAAGCAACTGTACGCAAACCTCATGGTGGACATCCACAAAAGAAAAATGACAGTGCTCTTCAAGTACTTTTAGTTGAACTGAACATTTTTGAGACACTTCATTTTTGTTTAATTCAGTTGTATGACTCAGATCTAATAAAGCCTCAAAATTAATTTGGGACAAGAAAATAAAAAAAATAAAACAAGTAATTATTTTAAAACATAAAAAAATCACAGGCCTAAAATGCTTAGGCAGAGCATTTGGATGAAAAATTATCATGTAAAACAGAATAATTTAAGGCACCTTAACTGACACTGATATCCCCTGCAGAGACGAGGTCATTTATTTGACAAAGCTGGTGTCCGTTTAAAAGCTGTTTGATAGAAGCAGATAGAGTTGCTACAATCCAAGCTATGCTCTTCTCCAAATGTAAGGGGACGTCTTTTAGTTTTAGTGATCTCTAAAAATGGGGCGACAGCCTTTGTCCGTGTCTAAGAGATATTTTCTCCAAGAATGATCTAAGAGTTCTGATTAGTCTGGACTTTTATGACAATAAAAAAATGTAATATAATTCTTCTTTCGAGAAAGAAGTGTTCCATCATAACTGGCTTTAATGCAAGTTTTCCACACACCTTCATTTCCCACTTTCAGGCAGTATTTGATCCCCTTCTTTTGAGTTTACTATTATAGGATATATTCTAGTTACTCATTTGGCTCTAAATATTTATTATTCTGTTATTTTGCTCGTTTCCACAGAACTATTCTTTTATCATTTTATTATTCTGTAAAAATCAACAGCACTGCCCTTCTTTCATACAGTCGTTGCTAAAGATGACCTCAGTGGTAAACACTTACTTCATGAACTTCACACAGTTTTCTGATTGTGTGATTATAACTTTGCAATCCAAAACTGATTTTCTATACGTTTGTATCTGATTACATTAATATGATTACATCATGTTTAAATCTCTGCTCTGTTTTTATCATTCTATTACTCAATATTTAATCTCAGTCATTGATATACTGAGGAAAATTGTCATATTTCATTTGGTGTTTTCATATGAAACTCCACACCTACAGTGACAATGTGTGAAATAATACTTACTCTGTCGACAGGATTTTGGAGCTTCAGGAAAAGGGGGATCTTGACACCCTGAAGCAGAAATGGTGGCCAAAAAAAGGCCGCTGTGACCTGCAGAGCCACACTGATGCTCAGCCAGAGGGCCGGGCTTTGCATCTCCACAGCTTTGCTGGGGTGTTCTGCATCCTTGCTGCTGGGCTGCTGCTGGCTCTCCTGGTGGCTGCGCTGGAAACGTGGTGGAACAGCAACCACTGCAGGAGAGAGCAGTCCAAAGAGGTGACCACTGACAACTCGTCAGGCCAGGGCCCAAGCCTGATAACCCAGAACCGGGCCATGGTGACCACCACGGGTCCCTCTGCCCCACCAAGGCCCCGGTCAAGACCCAGACCCCCGGGGCCCCCCGTCCTGCCCAGAGATGCCACTGCCACACTCTACTTTATGGATCCAGCAGGCGCTGACACCAGCCCCGATTTAGTAGAGCTGCAGTACACCCAGTTATAATAGGTGTGCCTTTAGTGAGAGTTCAGACATGATGTGATCAATCTTCTCATTCCTTCTCATACTGGGAGAGAGGTGTGGTGCCTCTGAGGCATTTCTCATGCTGAGTAAAAAAGTGTTTAAAAAAATGCTAGACCAGTGGTACCAAAAACGTCAAAGTAAACATCAAAATTGTACTTCTGAGTCATAAAGTACTTCAGTAGTGCAATAGCTCTCTTTAGCCCATCCATTCAAGTCTTAATGCTTGAGATCTCTGACAAAATATTACTGCTGTCTACTTGGCGACCCTTCTGCATGAGGTGTCCAGACAACTAAGGCTTGACATGGATCCTTAAACTAAAGTGTGAGCCTTGACCTGCTTGTTTGACTTAACCGTCAAACAATACAGGATTAGAACAATCATTTAAGATACAGCCCTGTCCTAAAATCTCTCAGTAAGTCAAACTCCACCACCAATGGCTTTGGTGCACAGCTGAGTTTGACTTACAGTTGTTCATTTGTTTCAGAGTTTTGTGTGAAGCTGCTCTCATAAGAACCACATACTGCTTTTAGAATGAAATTCATAAGAAGTCTCAACTAAGCAGAGAACACAGGTGCTTAGATTATAATGATTTTTTGTAGACGTAGTGTTCTTCCAACATATTTCTTTGAAATAACTCTTTGTGGGCGCAAAATTACATTATTTTTTTTTTTAAACAGAAGTAAAAAAATAAAAAATAAAAAAAAGAAATCAGGTTTATCAAACAATAGGTTAAACAGGCAATTTATTCCAAGCCAATTTCCAAAACTCTTTGCTCCTACCACATTAGTAATTTATGCAAGAACACACATCCCCCCTACACACACGCAGACAAACATTCAACTATGTGACTCTCAGAAACAGAAACGTCCAACCAATGTCTCCGCTCTCATCTCTTATTCGTTTCCCCTGTCTTCAGGTTAGTCTAACACTACTGCAATATATACCAAACGTCATATATTGACAGAACGCACACACGCTCCCCATTAAAATTTGAATTTTTAAGATAACGTACATATTCTAGACATGAATCTGTCGCAGGCAGTGAAAGTGAATTATTTGACCAAATGCAGTCAGCTAGTCAACAATCTTAAATAACAGTTTGTTCTTTTCATACATTTTTTTCCATCTACCTTTCCAGTCTGCAGGATGGGCATTAACAATGTTGATGATTTGTGTGGTTGGAATATCACTTCAAATAATTGTATTGCTGGCACCCTGACATCATACAAATGCAGAATGTGGGCATTATGACAGCTTTTTAGAGCAAAACTCTACTGGAAGCCTGAATTCATCAGCCAGCTAGTTTGATATAAGAGGAAATGCTCTTATTTGCTGACTGTCAAGGACTGGAAGAAAACATCAATAGCAGTGCATACATTTGAGAAGCTTCTAGAAACTACTGGCTGAGAATAACGACCATGATCAAATTAAACATCAGGCCAGCCCTCATTTGTTGAAGGAGATGATTTTTTTTAATTATTTCTTCACTGTGATAGGCAACAAGCAGATGCTTTGCATGAGTAACTGACAGGGCTTCCTTCACTGTGAGTGCTTTTCTATCTGGAAATCTGTGAAATACATTTGGAAGTCCAAATGATCACGTGGGAAGACGAGCTCTTGCATCAAGGAGTGGTTTTAGATTCCAACAAATGCCACAATTATTTTATGTCTGGCACTGTTGCTGGGGCTTTAGCAGAAAGCCCTTTAAGGCCCATTCAGAGCAAAGTCTTTTTTGATCAGGTTTCTTTATTGTAAGAGATATGGCAAGTTAAGAAGCTGGTTGAGGCTGCTTGTTGTGTTACTGAGCAACACTTAAAAAGTGTGTCTTAAATTGTCAGTCTGCTGGAAGCTTGTAAATTAAACGCCAGTGAGACGATGTAAAATTGCACTGTATCTACATCATCAATGTTACTCTCTTCATCTTTCAGTGCTTTTAATCTTGTTAATTGAAGAAGGCTAGTACTATAATTTCCCAAAATGTCAATCTATATAAGCCATAACGAAATGCAAGCGTGTCAATGTCCAAAATCACAGAAAATAAGTATATATCACTACCTTCCTGTAGGCCTCAAATAATTACATTATGAAAAGAGTTTCTGGTTCATTGGCATGCCATAATGGGGGTCATGCATATTGCCAGCCTATGGAGAGGCAAAGGCATTTGACATGGGTCAGAAGAGACCTGATGTACTTAACTGGATATTCTTTGGCTGGACAGGGAGAAAAAAGGGCAGGGCATGGAGACCAGACAGGATTAGACTGATTGATCACCCCTCATTTCACCCCATGATCTATCCCATTTCTTGTTGTTTAGTTTTGTCTGACTTAAATGGGTGCATGATAGACCTGAATCCAAACATGAAGCATGGTTACAATTCTCTTATTTTGCTTTCCTAACAGAAAAAAAGAGCTTGGAAAAAAGCTTAATTTAAATTACTTCAACTAACACATTCTAGTCAAAGTTTTTTATGTATTCTGTCTTAATGCGAGCATTTGAGCCAATCTTGTTACACTTCATCTTTTCCATAATCATCACTTCCTGCAGATGTGTTAAGTCTGTTAACATTTAAAGACTTCTGCATGCTTTAAATTCATCAGAGTGGTGTGGTGCCTTTTGACAAACAGACTAACTTAAATAGTCAATGACTAAATAGGTGTTGTATAACGGTTTGTAATTTTATCATTTTTCCTCATTAAGCTGATACAAGTCATTTTCATATCAGTACCAATTAAAGTCATAAACAGACATTTATATATGAGGAAGTTGTAAACTGCATGTATAATGTTGAATATGGTCATTGTAAGCATTGTAACCCGTCTCTCTCCCTCTCTGTTTTCTTCAACTATATCCTCATCCCATTTCCTTTTTAATTTATTCCCCCTTTTATTTATCACTATTCTCCTTAATCACATGCACTCTTCTACCCATAACATTTTCTGTTCTTTCTTCTACATTATTTTATTCCAAACACTCTAGGACAAAGAGGTGAACCTGGAACAGGTCCACCAGCGTCTAAACAGCCTCCTGGACGAAGACTTAGCCCACAAGCAGCTGCCTGGCCAGTCTATCGAGATCTCTGCCCTGGACATTGGCAGGATGCAACCCAGCCAGTCCCTGGAGGCTTTGTCTGTCCGGGACTATCCAGCACACCGGGGGCCACCACCACTCTCTGTGACCACTTTCCTCCGGGAAGGCCACGGGGCAGGAAGGACACTGGGAGCGGCCGTTGGAAGGACCTTGCCTCTGCCCCTCAGCAGCGCCACCATGCCCTCTATCCGGTGCAAACACAGGGCACCCAATGGGGGGCTCTTCCGACAGAGCCCAGTCAAAACACCAATGCCAATGTCCTACCAACCAGTGCCAGGAGGACCCATCCCAGAGGCCAGTGACCCGAGCCATGGGACATCCATCTGAGCAGGCCGAACATTCACAGACACTGAAGCTCAAACAGAAGAGTTGAGAGGAAACAAACAGAGCCAATAATACGAGGCGATAAAAAAAGAAAAAAAAACACTAAAGGATTTTTAATACCAGTGATCAAGTCAGTGAGACTTTAATGTACATATTTGTAATTACTAAGAGAGAGAAGCAACATTAAAAAGTGTATTTTGATTATTCAACAGTTGAGTTTAAAAAAATATATAAAAGTATTAAAAAAAGTGACTGTTCGAATGGCTTTGTAAATTTTGTTCTGAATAAAGGTGACATTTCTTTGTGGTCGTTTTCTAAGTGCCAAGTTAAAAGATGTTTTCTTTAAGATCAACATTAACTGAATGTACTGTGAGAATTCTTAAGACATTTCACACTTCAAAGTCCATTAAAAGAGTTGATTTTGTTTCATATGAAAAAATAAAAAGTGTAACAAACACTCATGTGTGCTTGACTATATATTTGAAGTGACTGTGTCATGTTACCAAATAACTGTGGATCAACGTGTTGTTTTTATGTCTCAGACCTAGGTTTGTGACCAGTCTGGTCTCTGCGTCATCTGAGACACTTAAGCATTTAACAAAAAAGATGTTTGTGTACAACGTATTTACCAATTATAGCCAATGATTTAACACCCCAAAACAACGATGACCATTTGTCCAAAGTTTAATGCAATTAACCTCAACTGATACTCTCACTGTATCACTACTTCTGTGTGTTTTATAGTCAGTCAAGCTCAGCGCACATGCATTAAAAAGATGTCCTGTTCCTGAACATGGCCTTCATATTATACATAAAGCTATTTCACACTCACAAGCAGGCCAAGTGAGCACACACAGAGGATATGTACAAAATGTACCAGTGTGACATGCCTAGCAGGAACCCAGATGGGAAAGTAAATAGCTGGTATGTCATGTTCATCTATGAAAATCAGACAAGATTCATGGTGTGAAGACTGCATACAAAGTAGAAGATATCAAATATTAAAATCTGGCATGATTGTCTTTTAATAAAGAAGATCTGAGCATTTAAAAAAAAAAAGTAATTGGTAGAGAAAAGTAGAAAACTGTGACACTTTATAAATAATTATCCCTGATAAGAGTCAACTCCTGCCTATTTAAACTGAACTACAGCAACAACTGCAACTAATCGGGTTAAGTAGTGTGTGTGAATGTCCAGGAGGTCACTATGAATGTCTTATTTTAGATTTTAAAATGTTTACCTTTTCATTTAAGGCTGAATTTCTAAAAATGCATTTTTGATTTTGCCCTTTCGTTTTTCAATTTGAAATTAAGAAATGTATCTCTTGTAATGCTCTCAAAAGCGTTAACCAACGATGGAGGACCTGGCAGCGACAACACATGGGCTGAATTTCGTGTTTAGACCACAGTGCTGGCCCCTTTTTTACAATGTTGATTGCAGAAAGAATGAAACTGCACATTTGGCGTTGCCGCACTTTACAAAAGTTGTAAAGGATTCTGACTAATCCAGTCAGATTAGTCAGATTATTCCATCTGAATAGGTGCTAAAAACTTAATGGGTGCAAGCAAAAAATAAGCCTAACCACAGTGAGAAGGTGGTAGAATAGCCTCATAGTTCTTTACCTCTAGTATTTTAAGGGGAGCTAGTTGAACAAAGTAGTTAAGCACTTAAACTGATTGTTGATTTGTAGATCAGAGGAGTGTTTTTAAAGCTTTGGCATTTGCAACCCCTGACCTTTCCTCATACTGATGGTGAACAATTCATAACCTAACAAAATAATTAAGGTGTAGGACTTTGCTCTGGGCCAAACTTTTGGATATATCCATGGTCCTCTTTTTCGTCTTCTAAACATTTCTGCCCTCTCCATGTACTAAAAAATATGCTAATCTTGCTTAATACAGCAGCCACAAACCTGCTTACCTGAAAGAAATGTTCTTCAATGTCTTTTCATGTGTGCTACAGTCAAGCAAGTCCATGCAACACATGCTGTTCTTGGGAAAGTTAAAAATACCTGGGGAAACCAGGAGAAATGACAATTTGTTAGAGGATAACAGCAATTGCAAAGTGTGTTTGTCACTGGGTTACTTACAAAAGATACACCCATCTTCAAATTTATTTATCCATCACCAAATAATGGCATGTTTTTGACTAAGAAAAATTTCAGATACAGTTCCCCAAGGTTCTCTGCTTCCTCCACAAGTGTCTTGTCTGTTCATGACCATATAGTTCCTGGCAACTGCCTGTCTGTCATCTCTGACAAAGATTACTGGATTTGGATAATCTTAATTGGATTGGTTTGTGTGCCCTGTTGCACCTATGCGATGTCACCAGAGATGTCATATCTGCTGAAAGGACTGGAAAGGAGTGCCACACAGATTTCCAGTTCTCTCTGGGATTCAATGGTATCAAAACATTTCACATTTTACCTCGTCTTTTACATGGAAGAAAGCGAAAAGACCCATACAACCACAACAAGAGCATTTCATATATTAGATTATGAAGTATTAAGCTGTCCCGAAGTGACATTAATATTAACACCATTTAAATGTGTGCGCCAATGAGTGTAAAAAATATTTGAAACCACAAGTCATTTTAAGATGCACCCTTTTTTTTTTTTTTTTTTTTTTTAATTTTTTAGCCCTGCACCCCCAAATGCCTTAAAAACTGCTCCACTTGAGATCATGTACATGATCTTAATACATTTAAACATGGAGAGCTGGCTATTTGTGTGCATGTTGAGACGGTACCCTTGTAACCTTTCCTGTCAAAGTTACTTTTGTCCTGGATGTGATGCTGAGTGGAGCTGTGAAGCGTCTGACTGTGTTTAAAGAGCCTCACTGTTCTTGTTGCAGAAGCTCAGCTACAGTTCAAAGCTCAGTCCTTTGATGAACCCATTTCCCATGTCTGACTGACAAACAGTCCTTTGCCAACACTTTACATATTGGCAAAGGATAATACGTAAACTATTGATTAAACAAATGTCATTGTTCAAATGTCTTCTTTTGTTTAGATTTATAAAAAACTTTTTAAATCCATTTTTCTTGGAAAGCACCCCTAAATGTGAAGGTGAAAGCTCTGCATGTACTCTAATGTATGATGGCTCAATGAATGAATAATAAGGCTGCAGCAGCAGAATGGACAGACGGTCGGCGATCTCCCCGCAGGGAGAATAGACGTTATTTTGGAGCAGATTGCTGCATACTGCCCACATGAGCTAATTATACAGACTATTCATGCAAGTCATGTATGGCAAACTTTTGTAATGGCCAAATCCCTGTTCCTGCAATCACATGCTACATGACAAACATGCCAACTTTGGTTTAACTTGAGTCTGTTATGATATTTTTAATCTATGCCCAGGGCATCACATTCACTTATTATGCCCTTGCAGTATTATTTTAAACCATTAAACCTTCCCAAAAGACCAATATAGAGAAAATGTCAGAGGTTAATTGTTTAATTGATTGATTTGATTGATTTAAAGTACGTTAATCCAGAACAAACTAGGAGCTGCATGATCGTCATAGTCTCAATTCAGCCGAATTTTAACAAACCCTATACAGTCCTTTGTAACGGAATCAACACACCCAAATAAACATTCTTCTTGATCAAAGAGCAAAACAGAGCTTTATGATGCAGAGTTTAGATTAAATAAATTTCTACAATGAACCAGACTGGGTCTGAAGGGAAAAATGCCCTTTGAATTTTCTTGTACAAGAAATGTGCAATTCAAACTAACTTGCCTTGCCTTTAGAAGCTAAAAACAACCTGCTTAAACAAAAAGAAAACCACTGTGCCTAGTTGGCATTTTAATAAGAAACTGTGTTTAAAATATGATAAATTTTTCAACATGTGGAAGGGACTTTTAGTATACATATGTCAAACAATATTATTTCACATTGCTAAAGCTGCACAAGTACTTCACCATTAAATTATGCATTTCCCACTTATCAGACTATTTGGTGGTTCATCCATAAAAAGATGAACCACCAAATAGTGGTTTGGTGGAGGAGATATTGTGTCAGGCTGTAACTGCTCAGTTGTGAGCAGCACTGATCAGCATCCATTGTTACACTGTCTTTCATCCACAAAGGATTAATCAGAAGCTAACTCCAGCAAGTCCAACGTATCACTGGACAAGCCTGAAACATTTTTGATCCATTTTACCGCATTTACATTATGCATTTAGCAGACGCTTTTATCCAAAGCGACTTACAAAAAGAGGGTTCAACATTCAACTACAGCACCAGTTCCACACTTACCTAACCTTGAGTGCAATATAGTAGAAGATTTAAAAATGAGGATTTAACATTCAACTATGACAGACTACACAAGTACCATATATTAAGTGCTATATGCTATTATAAAAATAAGTGCATTCAGAGATTTCAGGACAAGAGATACTCATGGAAGAGCTGAGTCTTCAATGATTTCTTGAAGGAAGAAAGAGAATCTCATGCTCTGATAGTGCTTGTAAGGTCGTTCCTCCACAGTAGAACTGCAGATTAGAAGACCCTACATTGACCTGTTCGTGTTAGCTGGCGCTCCCTGGAGGAACGGAGTGGGCAAGCTGTGACATCGGGATTTCAGAGGGTGTTGAGGCAGATGGGCACAGATCCATCAAACACTCTATAGGCCAGTATCAATGATTTGAATTTGATGCAGGCAGCTAAAGGAAGCTAATGGAGTTAAGTGAACAGGGGTGTGACATGTGCTCCCTTTGGCTGGTTTAAAACCAAACGGACAGCTGGGTAATCTGTAGCGGTCTCCCAGCACAGACTGGACCGCCTGTGAGGGGGGCATTGCAGTAGTCGAGGCGGGAAATGACTAAGGCCTGTACTAGGAGCTATGTCACATGTTGGGTTAAATATGGCCTAATCTTCCTGAAGTTGAACCGAGAGAAGCGGCACTATTGAGCAACAGAGGCAACATGATCCACGAAGGTCAGCTGATCATCAATAATGTCACCCTCTGTGAGCACCCCTGTGGTCAGCTAGTGGAGTACCTCACCACAAAGTAGTACCTAACTGGAAGGATCATCCAGTTAGGTGGAAATTCATACCAGGAGTGTGCAATGCCTTTGATGCCCATGTCTGCCAGCTTGTTTAGTAGAGCCGTGGTTTACAGTATCAAATGCTGCCAATAGGTCCAGCAGCATGAGAGCTGAGAATTGGCCTGTCACTTTGGCTTCTTTCAAGGATTCTGTTACTGACAGGAGCGCTGTTTCTGTGGAGTGGCCACTCTTGAAGCCGGATTAGTTAGAAGGAGGTTATGTTGGGAGATGAATTTTGTGACCTGCTTTGAAACGGCTCGTTCAATTATTACATATAAATTGCAGGAAAATGTTGCCAACATTAAATAAACACCAAGAAAAGATACCAATAAACCGCAATGTCAAAAGAATAGAGTGATAATGTAGTGATGGTTCCAAAACTGCAGCTAGCAAAAGCAATTCAAGATTTGTGATTCAATGCAATATAATTGACCATCTACAAGCCAGATTTGCCCAGAAACATTTGAACAATTCCTCTGGCCACAACCACTTACTGCATATATAATTCCAAATCACAGCCGCCTCTGAGAAAATAAAGCCTGTCATATTAGAAGCTGTTGCAAAGTTCAACTAAAATACTGAACTCACAGTAAACAATGTAGTTTAAATAGTTAAAATAATTTTTCGTAGTTTAGTAAAAGCGGGAAAAGGGAGTTTTAATAAAGAGCATTCTACAAAGACCATTACAACAAAGAAAAAAACAACAACAATTTGATTAGTAATTTCTTATTTTAGCTGTAGGTCAAATGACTCCAACATAAATCATCATGGGGTACAGTATACCAAAGTAAACCAAACAAAAAAGCAGCAGATCCTATCTGATAAATAATTGGTTTTGTGCTACAATAGATCACAGCTATATCCATCGTTGAGATTTTAATCATTCATGAAAGAGACCTTTTTTCATGAGTATCAGATAAAAAGCTTTCTTTTTCTATGGACAGGACAAATTAATGTGGATAATCACTTTCACTGTCTTCATGCTGACAGATTTATGTTAATTGTGAGGTCACATGTGAAGTTTCCAGGCTCCTACCTGTGCAAAGCTGCATTAGCTGTGTGATAAACAACTTCTTACCATTTGATAAATAATCCAGGAGAAACACAGCATCTCAGAGCTATGAAAGTTTTATGTCCTGTGCGGCAGAGTCTCTCTCTCCCACTGAATACCAGACATGAAACTGGGAGTTGGCAGAATACAAATATTATCCATTTCTTTTCGTCTCGTTTTCTCCTTCCCAAAATATTTTTGAAAGGCATCTTTCTCTGCTGATAGACAAAGGTTCAGTGTTTGTATGCATCATTTGCCTCCCCTGTAAGCCAACAGGTGGCTGTGCGTCCATGCACTATACTTTGTATTTTCAAGCAGTCAGCACGCTAACGAAAGCATCGTTTATTAAGCATATGTCAACTCAAGAAGAAGCCATGCTGTTGACTGTCAAAAGATATAAACTATTGATATCCAGGACAACTCTCAAGCAAGGCTCTTGCTTACGCGTGGTAATTTTAGAAGAAGCAGCTTGAATGACCATCTGGTTGGGTTGAAGAAATAAATAAATAAATCTAAATTAGAAAAAAAAGTGTCAGAGATCAGGTTCTTTTCTGCCTTAATTTTAATTGCAATATTTAATACATGTATTCAAAGAGTGTGTGTCATCTGCTGTACTTGTGATGTTTAGTAAATTAATCTACTTGACCAAAACAGTGAAGTGCATGATGGTGAACTGATGTCAGGTGAGCGTACTTGCTTTGGTATTCATTCTGCACTTCCTTTCTTTATCATCAGGAAAAGTTACAAAGATTTCTGGCTTATTTCCATTATATCCCTACACACAAACACACTCACATATTAGATAAGGAAATCATGACCAAGGAGGAGCTTTCTTTCAGGGAAAAATGTATTTTGCATCATCGCCTTTAAACAACATTCTTCAGATATGTGCTACCTTCATACTCCCTTATGTAAATTACAATGAAAATTAAAGGTTTCTTTTCAAATAACTGTAAATGCTTAAAAAGACACTAAGAAAATCATACAACAATACAAGTGCACGCAAAAACAGCAACTATCACCATTTTTCAATTAAAAACGGGTGGCGTTTTGATTCTTTGAAGTAAAATACCATAACTTGAAAAGGGGGTAATTTAAAGCTGAAATCTTGAAGGCTGCAGATATATACTATAGTCATCATTTCCTTGTTGAGAATGTGTGTGTATGTGCACTGTGTTGCGGAGTTGTTGAGTTAGGATAGATGTCTGTGGCAGGAGAGCTGAGAGACCCCGTCTCAAACAGCTGTCTCACAGTGTCACAGTGTTGTACAGACGATTCAGAATGCTGCTCAAAGTAAGCAAGTGGGATTCACATTCAATGAAAAAAAAAAAAAAGACTTCAGTTTTAATTTGGCATCTGTCCTCTGCAGCTGCTACATACTGTTCATTACATTTCTGCAGGCATCTGTAAGCAGCAAGCAAACAAACACACTTGACGAATCTTCAGCCAGTGATTTTGGTTGCTCCAGAGCGCGCCATCACGCACGACTCCACTATATTCAACAATTACATTGTTGCAAACAATCACTGACAGCTAAATAAACCACAGACACTCTACACATAACGTGGGTGAATAAAATCTACCTTTTTGTTATTTGCATTGGATTACTGAATGAATAATTGTCTAGTAAATGCTTTTCAAAACTTCTTGATCTTTTTTAAACAGGCTCTGTTATACATCAATACATTTTATTCTGTTACAATTGTCAAAAATTCACTTTTTACTATTGATCTCTACAGCTGTACAAGCCAAATGTTTCTATAGAAACGATCACTTTACATAGTTATAAAATATCCAGTCTCTGCAAAAACTAGTTTAAGCCTTTTTGTTCTTTTCTTTAATAAATAAACTAGTTTCAACCCTCACCCTGGAAGTAATTTGATTTTGAATTTATGCTATAAGCTGAAATGACCATCCCAGACTGCTCCATGTCAACCTGAAGCGCTTAAGATCTCATATATGATGTGTTTACCCTGATCTGCACCACCTCTCACAGACTTCACTCTCAAGAGCTCCTTTTTAACCATCAGAACTTGGAGGCATTTTCAACTTCAGATCCCAAAATGCTTGGACAGCTCTCATCTCCACTATTGTGAAATAAGTCTACCACAGTAGTTTTTGCACTCTAAAACCATCTTTAATTGGTGATTTTGGGCCATCACTGCAAGAAGTTTTTTTTTTTTTTTTAATAAGTGTTTTAAAAAATGTAGTTGAATTAATATGAAGAGTCGTTCATGTATGCCAGTTTGGTGCAAATAAATAGTGAAAAATGGTTGAAGTACTTCTTACATAGTTTGGTTTTAGTTAGAGGCAGCCCTAACCTATAAGTGTGTTTTTTTAAGATGAGTTTGCTTACATTTAAGAAGATCATTTGTTATTGTATTTTTAATAATCTTAATTAAAGTTTTTAATTAATCCATCTGATCAAATAATGCATACAAGGAAATTATGAAATTATGTGACTAGATCTGACAAGTTGATTGTGACATAAGTAGCACAAATGAGTAACTGTTTTTCAAGCTAATTTTGTAAAAAAAATTTAAAAAAACATGAAAAGAAATCAGAATACAATTTTAAAGGTTAAACTTGAAAAAAAAAAAAAGTAAAAACTTTGAATCAGTAAATCTTTATGTAAACCAATGTATATACAGCAGTGCACAAGTACGTTGGTCTTAAAAAAAAGCATCACATTTCTGAATTTAATTTAACACAGATGGACAATTTATATGCTTGTGGTTAGCAGTCAGAGTGCACCATTTTGTATCTGCTATAGTTTTAGTGTGAGCAGCACAACAGCAGTCATGTCTGCCTTACACACTGAGGAAATGTGCATCACTTTGACAATACCGTTAATAATTCAGATGAAGCTGAACCCAAGGGTGAAGTCAAGTCATGCTTTGGCTTGTTTTTGATTTGGTTGAACAGCATTCCTTGCATCATGTTGAAAGGTTTGTATTCAGCTTTCAGATGAGTGCTGGGATACTGTTGATAGGTGCCAGAATTTCAAAGTAGCTCGATATGCAGTCTACGGCTAGACCAACTTACCTTAATATGGCCCCTGAACAACCAGAGTGCGTTTCATTTTAGAGAAGAGGAGCTTTGACTGCAAAGATTGTGTTCCTGCCACTCGAGATGCAGTAATGGCAAGCTATGAAGAGTTGTTGGACAGCTCACTACTTTAGTCTGTAGTGAAATGTTTCATTGGCTATTAGACAGATTGCAATAAAAAGTTTCAGACATTCGTGAAACCTGGAAGGTGACAAGTGTTTTTGCTGGCTTTTTTGTTGTAAAGTAATTAAGTAAATGAAGCCTTCTCATACATCTCTTATTTTTTGTTCTTTAAAAAGGGATTGATGCAATGTTTTCCGTTTTGGAACTGAAGGAAAATAAAGTGGCATTTACAAACCCAACTGACCACAGAAAACAAAACACATTTCAGGTATTGCCTAATTCATGATCCATACTTATATTACTTCAAGATGTCACTGAGCAGTTTGCGTGCAGCATGCATTTATGTCCTGGATATGGTCTGATAATCAACTGCTTAATTTGCAGTTCCTCTCAGTTTCAGATTGCAAAAGAGTTTGTGAAAGACAAGTTTCTCTACAATAAAAGGGTCATGTGTTGATAGAAGAAAGGGGAATAATTCAAAAGATGTATCACAAAGTAAACTGCATTAGTCTACAAAGCATCTGATTAATTGTCATGTGGTTAAAGTTAAAAGTTCTTGGAATAATTGCCATGCCAATTTTTCCCCTTTTAGGTCTTGTAACGACTGCACCAAATACCAGATAACTGATTATGCCTTGCACACCAATTCACCCTTTTGAATTCTGGCTTAAAAAAATAAAATAAAAATAACAGGACAGGGGTAGAGGTGTGTGTCAGTTCAAGGGAAATGTGGAAAAATATAGCAGAATTTTTACATATTCACTTTCCATTTAAACTGATCACATTTGAATTTTGGGAGAATCATCCTATCTTCTACATTAATGAAGTGTGTGTATGTGCATGCATTTACATGTGTGTGGCTGTGCAGCCGAATGGCATCAGTTCCACAGCAGCACGCAAGTTGTGTCAGTAGGGCAGAACTAAACTACTGTAAGCTTCAGCAGCTGCTCTGCCATTTCCATTCCAAGTGGATTTAAGATGAATTATGTGTCAAACCAGGATTATCACCACAAACTGGTTTTTCCCCTATTTAAGTGTCTGCTTAATTGAAACCATACTGGTTTTGACATTAACTTGTAACACGTTGGAAGTTGAAGACCCCAATTTGTTCCATTTGTCCGATTAGAAAAAATTATTAATGAATTAATATAATGTATGCGATTGTGTTAATGCTGACTTATAATACAAGAAAACAATATTTAAAATCTGGCAGTAACAGATATCAGCTTGGCCCAAAAAGCTATTTGGCATGGTGTTATACTGGGTAAAGCCACCAGTTAAGTAATTGCGCAGTCTTTTGAGAGAAAAACAAACAAACAAAAACTACTTGTAAGAGACTTCAACAAAGCACACACACAGGAGGGGAAAAAAAAGGACACAGCTTGAGACTTATTAGAAAAGTATGTTGTCAGTTAATCTACAGTATATCTACAGCACGGGGAGCACCCGATAGCCTCAGACTCCAACAGTCTGTCCCCACCATTAGCTTTAAGAAACTCTGTCCTGTCATGCTTCCAAGAAATAAAAATAACAAAGCTAAATCCTCATCACAAGACCTTTCAGTTTACATGTTGAAAGTCTCACTTGTGAAGACAGATTTGCATCTGTTCCAATATCCTCCTTCTCTTTGCATTTTGTTACTTTGATTCCATGGGGTGCTTTCTCTCCACCTTTTCCACACAGCAAAACACAACAGAAGTTAGATGTATTGCCTGCTTATTCTTGGTTTTCAGAGAAAAGCAACTATTTTTAGCATGTTTAAAGTCATACGTTTTTAGAAGAGATAAGAAAAAAAACAATTACAAAAGCAATACATAATCTTATACCACCTCCGCGTAATTGCTTTTCTAAATATTTACTGTAGTCCAAAAATCTCATTCTGTAGTTAATGAATTCAGCAATGAATTTTGGATTCTTGATTAGACTTGTGTTTCACTTAAAATTGCACTTTATTCTTACGCTTCCACTCAAGGGGAAATTCTGAAACTGTAAGACAAACACTCAAGAGAGAGCCCCTTAGGTTTAACAAATCCTTGTCTAAAAACATGTCATCTAAAAATGCACAATTTAAACAGAGCTGGTAGCTGATCTAATTTTCATTTAGAAACTGAACAGAAACCAACAGATTATGTAAATTATGCAAAAAATGTTCACTTTTTCTATAAAAACAAAGAACTTCCAGGAAAGCATATCACACAATAACCTAGTTAATCACAAAGGTTTGTGCAAGAGCTTGCATAAAAGATCCCACCCATTCACCACCTACACATCTGCATAATTACATTTACAGAGTGAGCAACATAATTAAAAACCTTCTATGTATGTCGCTGACCATTTAAATTTAAATTTGCAGGAGCTCATTGTGACATACAAAACATTAATCAAAAATGCATAACGAAACCAATGAGCACATAATTTTTCCGGGCAGCTTTTCAACATGCACAAGGAACAAAAGTTGTGATTTGACATGTTAACCAGTTCCATGCGATTACTTCAGTTTTTTAGCAACACACGCCACATCTGCAAAGCTTTGTGAAGCTTCCTGAGACTTTGTGAAAGGAGAAAACATAATGACATTCCTTCACAGCAGATTTTTAAATGACTCTGAACTGTAACAGATGTTTATCTTCAGTCCAATCAAAGCTAAACATTGATTCGTTCTCCACATCAATGCAGCTGAGACAGAGCAAATTGTCTGTTACATTTGTAGACTCTGCCAGGAAAATCAAATCCTTCAAAGAACATCTCACAGAACCAGTCTTTCGCTGAGACTGAGACATCGTACAGCGCAAGAATGAGGATGCTTCTTACAAGAAAATGTTTTATCCATCAAACTATAATAAAGTTTGCCACCACAAATAAAAACTTAGACACATCTCTGAACAGTTTAACTTCTTAAGTCAGATATTTAACAACAAGAGCAACAAGAAGAAAATAAGAAAAAGCACAACTAATGCAGTCCTTGACCTTATAGTTTGCACCAACATCCTGCTTAACTGGTTACTCACATTCAGACATTCAAAATCGCTATAAAGCCAAAAACAGCGAGTAGTCATGAGTGGCATCTGCATCCCATTTCTACCTTTAAAGGGGGGTGCACCTCTGCTTCAGATAAATTCCAAAAATTGCCCTGATTTTTTGCCCACATCTTCCACAAGATGTCACAAAGTCAAAGTTTTCAAGAACAAATCAATGTGTGAATCGTTACTTCTGTAAAACTTCTTAAATGTTTTGCCCTGTACTTAAACGTAGCAATCCAGAATCATGATGTACTCTCAGAATTTAAGCTGTATCCAACCAACGACACAGCCTGCTTTCTTATTTTCTGTGATTATTTTCTCATAACATTTGTGAAATTACATTCTATTGTTTTGCTTAAGTCAGTTGTTAAATACTCAGAATTTACCCTAAATACAGCAGAATTTAAAAAAAGAAGCTATTCAAGTCATTGTTTTTCAGCTATACAAATGTATAGCTAAACATAGCTTTTAATAAAAACATTGAAAATGTGTTAAATGTGAAAAAAGCACATAATCCTACAAATAGACTATTTTGAGGGAAGCACTTCCCTCAAAATAGCTGAACAATGGAAACATATTTCTTGAGATGTTTAAATGTGACCAAACAGATCTATTCCCAAATAACAATTTTCCTTTTAATGCTCAATATTCTCTTAAACTTGTTTTATCCACACATATGCATATTCAGAGAGTAGTCCTACATAATGTCTTGATTTTTTTTTTTTTTTTAAATAATCTACAGTGATAACTAGCAGCAATGGGTAGCACTGTAAAAATAATTTTAAACCAGTATTTTCTGTATTTTGTATGATCACCCAGTGTCTTCTAAAACGACAATTTGGCCTTTTTTTAGTATCTCAAACAAATTTTTCAAAGTCAACAGTCATTCATTTTGTTGTTCAAGTTTTTGCTTTTTACGTGAACAAGTAACATTTTTACATAATAAACATGACTCAATGAGTCACATTTGCATACAAGAGCATTCATTTCGACTAAAAGCCATTGCATCTATCACATTTGATACCGACATTTGATCTTGGCAAAATGTTCTTTTAGTTCCATTTGCTGTGGCGTTTGGTCCTGCACCAGTCATGTCATGAATCCAAACAAAATAATGAATGCTTTGAAGTTCTCTTATGTACATGCACAAAGCTTTGTGTGGATTAAGGGGAATTAGCGACCTTCGACAGACAATGTTGTGAAGAAAAACAACAACATCCTTTACAAGGTTCTGAATAGAGAGGGGGGTAATTCAGCAGAAATATATACACAGGTTTTTTGGTGCAGCAACACACATAGATTAAAAAAAAACATTGAACGTCAATATATACAGATACTTTTAATGATACATATAACTATTCTACTTTTTACAACTCAAATATTTCCAAACTTCTAAACCACTTTTTCTTCTTTGGGGTTCCAAAGGTGTCTAAACAATGCTAAAACTAAATTATTATTTTTTTTATTTATTATTTGATAGTAACACATGCCTATACATAATTTTAAACCTAGCTGAAATAGATTAGATCATAAACCCTTTACATGATGTGTAGTTATGCTTTCAAATACATGCAACACACCATCATGAATTTAAAAATATTTACTTTAGCAGTATTCTCCTGAAATTTTCACTTTTAAACATCAGTGCTTTTCCAAAGTGTCAAGTACAGGGTTAGAACGAAGATCCTATTCAAGTTTTTAGAAATGGAAGTTTCATGCACCAAATGAGGTACCACCTTGTTTTATGTGAAACCTCAGGCCGAATTTTACTGTAACCACAAAAGACAGCTCAGCAAGCTCTGATGCTGTGTTGCTGTTAGGAACTGTAAACACCTCTGACACCAAAAACAAGCATCAGGTAGTCAGTTCATCTGTCAGACTTATTCCGATAGGCTACATGACAAAAGCAAGCCCTCGGTTTACTGAAAACTGGTAGTTGCAACCACCACACCACTGTCCATTGTGAACTGGACTAGTCATTTGTCAAATTGAGCAATGCGAAAGTCGTCTCTATAATGGCTGGGTGATTTTCAAATATAACTTTTCTTATGCATTCAACACCATACGCAGAGAAACAAACTAAGCAGAGATACAAACAGTTTTCATGTTTATGTCCTGTGGCTTAAATCTTTCCATCAAAAGTTGCACACAGTTTAGTGAGAATATAACTTGTAGAAAAAAACAACTTTTTTTTTCTCAGCACTACCAAGTGTTACCATCGATGAACCATATTCATCACTCAAGTTTCTGGATGCTGGCTTTGACTGTTGGTGAATACCCCCATGCTATACATAATATTTTCTTTCGAAAGCCTGAGTTAGCAAAACTTAAGCTGTCTGAGCACTTTTGATTGATGTGGGTATTATCGAGTAGAACACCATGCTTACAGAGAATCATTTCAGACCAAACAAACTAGGCCTCTGAACACAGAAATTCCCATTGTGACCTAGGATCTTACTACAATATTTATTGGAATAATTCATGTGTATGTAGACCTTTAGATGTCCACAATTAAGAATTGGTTGCCAAATTAACACAAGAACACCATTCAAGCGTCTTGTGTTTTTTTCTTGCACTCTAGAGTGTGGATATAATGGATTCACTTTTTATGTTTTGGTGTGGCCATGTACATAAAAGACGAGGTGTCATTTTTCAGTGTGCCTCCGTCCTTGGTTAGAGCCTAACCTCCATGTGTTGGTACAGTGGGCTGTAGCAGCATGGTTTTTGCATATCTTGGATTGGCTCCTCTATCCATCTGAAATCAAGTTGTGCTTTCAGATTCTCTTTAAGCTGAGTTAATGAGCAACTCTTGATGAGGCCTGCAGCAACTGCACCGTTGAGATGTTGCGTCTTTGATATCCATACAAGCTGGTCAACGTCTCCCATGTGACCACATCTGCTGCGAATAGGAATAGACAACATGCAGTCTCCACACAGAAAGGTTCCAGTACCTCTTGTGGTGAGGTGATGGTGCTAACCACCACACTACCGTGCTGCCCTGGTTTCATTGTAAAAAGGTATATTTGGTTAATTTTCTTTTCAGAATACATGTTTCTTTGAACCAATTCAGTACTCGACTGGAAATAGATTAGATGTTATGCTTAAAATCTGGGTGCCTTACACTTCGATTTCCTGAGGGTGGAAAATTTAACCTCCAGCTTGTGTTGTCAGAAGATTTTCACTTGTAAACAGTACTATTGATGGTTTAAAGGAAAAACTAAATTACCATTTACTTCATCTCCGGCCCTATATATAAACACATAGCAATGTTCTCAATCTTAAACTACAATGTTGTGTGCAGCACATAGTAGAAAGAGTATATCACAATCATTTCTATTCAGAACTAGAGCCTAATGTGAGGGAGGAGCAATCTGAACACAAAGCAGGAGATGGCAAGTGCACTGCTCAATAATCACATAAATTCTCTAAATCACTTTTCAGTTTTTGTTTGCTTTTCCTGCCGTGTGCTATACTATCCCCTTGCACTGAATCAACTTCACCTTTGATAGACACTGCAACCAAAAAGATTAATGGAGGGAATTTGCTGAAGTGAATAACTTACACTGGGCAGCATGGTGGTGTGGTGATTAGCACCTTTGACTCACAGCAAGAGGGTTCCCGGTTCGAGTCCCGGGGAGGAACTTGAACCCTTCTGTGTGGAGTTCACATGTTCTTCCTGTGTCTGCATGGGTTCTTTCCGGGTACTCCAGTTTCCTCCCACCATCCAAAAACCTGCATGTTAGGTTGATTGGACATTAAAAATTAGGAGTGAATGAGAGTGTGTATGGTTGTTGTTCTTTGTGCGTCTCTGTGTGGCCCTGTGATGGACAGGCAGATCGTCCAGGTTGTACATTGCCTCTCACCCATTGACTACTGGGATAGGCTCCTGTCCCCCCGCAACCCCACTTGGGAATAATTGGTTCAGAAAATGGATGGATGAATATTTGAAACTGCAAACTCCTGACTGTACACTGCCATTTTCAGTGCAATCATCAAAGCAAGGGGTTAGGAAAAGACACTAAATTGCTCTAAAATTAGCTTATTTTGTGAAAAATGTATATCTAATCAATATTTATGATAACATTTTTTGCCTGCTGTATTTGTACTTCTACCTGAGCCCTTTTGCCTGCCCGTGTACAATCTGTTTTCTGAATAAACGACTTTGATTTTTGAAAATCCTTTGCATGGAGTTGTCTATTTGGGTCCTAGTGTTCCAAGCCTGATACAAAGACCTTAAGACTTATTATACCATTTATATAACTATAGTCACCTCTGCATTATAGTTCTCTGCAATGAAACCATCAAATGACTTGGACCTACAAGCATTATGATCTTATCAAAATATGCAATATTTTGAGGTCCTCCTATAAGAAGTCTATAAGAAGCTAAAGGATGTTCTCCTTATTCATTAATGCAAGTATGGCAGCAGTAGCATTAATGGTGTTTTTTTTTTATGGAACCGAGAGGGGAACTAATCAGGAAAATGGACAGACTGTCCGAAGCATTCTGTTCAAATCAATCAGCTTTCAAAAAGGAGGGAAAAGAACATACATTGACTGCCAAGCATCCCCATGGTAACGGTACATCTTCCTTTACACTTGTCCATCTTTAGAATCTTTTGCAGATATTCTTTGATGTTCCATTGCAAGTTTTCATAATCTTCTTTAGTTCTGCCTCTTTAAAAGTTCCCATTTGATTTAATTTTTTTCATTTTGTATTTCATATGAAAATAATCTGTATTACAGAATGAATAGGAAAAAATTTATCTTTGAGAAATATGTACAGTTACAATTTAAATGCATTTCTTAAATATACAAACTATAACTTATAAACATCTTATAGTCTGAAACAATTTTGACTTGCTGAAAATGACCGGTACATCATCTACAAAAACACTACCTCATGAAAACAATAAATTGAATAAAAACGCATTAGAAAATCCTTGGCATAACTCATGTCTGAAATTTAGCAAAGCGGAAGGATACACAAATGATAAACCTTGAGAGGAAGACAATTTTTTTATTCTATACTTAGAATAAAAGCAAAAACCATTTCATGCTTGCATGTTCCAAATAGCCATCATTATCATGTTTGGGTAATGAACCCTTTCCCATGGAAGCTGTTAGATTTTTAGTTTCATAATTCATTAAAAAAAAAAACTAAACAAAACATAGGTCTGAAGACCAAGTCCACAAAAACAACCCCTGTTCTCAGTCAGCCTTTAAAAACGATGAAAACATAGCAAGATATACCAAATTATTGACTTAACCAGTCAGCCAGTTTTAAAATGTAAATAATAAGCTTTGTAAATAGAAATGGGTGTCTCTTTAAGCAGTAGAGAAAATCCTATGCAGGATTTGTTTATTAATAGGCTGTTATAGCAGTTGAGTGAGAGCAGCAATTGACAAAATAGCTTTTTGAGAAGTTTAAGAAGCAAAAACCTTCTATACAACTGACAGAGCAAGACAGGAACATACTGCAGTGTTGGGTGATATCCTGGTTTAATACATTTCCCTGGACTAGCTGTTATCACTTAATAGGTAAGCCCAAAGTTAATTCAGGGCCTGAATTTCATTAATCTTTATAATGGCCTGGAAGCAACACTGCTGAACAAACATATACATTTTATTGATTGGTAATGCACATAAGCTCAAATAACAAAAAAAAAAAAAAAAAAACCCTGAAAAGCAACAATAAAAAACAATAGGAAATGAAAAAGTTTTCATCCATGCAACATTTTGTTGTCTGCAAAATTTCCTGGGTAAACGCATACCATCTCAATGGTTTCTGTTCAAAGCAGCAACAGAAGTCAAAGGGATAATCTCTTCTCGTAAAGACACACATGTAATATGTAGGACTACAATTAAAAAGGATATTTTATGTGGTAAGGTAAAAGATGAAAACTGTCTTCTTCCATGGTGCAATTTTCACAGATCAAAAGGTACACAATAATTTCCTTTGATAAAAACGGGCCTTGTGTCTGCTGTTTGGATGACATTCGGCTGCACCGCACCTCTTTTCACCCAGTATCAGAAGATTATAAAAGAATTTGGCCTTTCTAACAAGGATGACAGCTTACATTCTCTACCTCAGAGCTGCCCTTCCATTAACCATTCAGCTGAGAATATTTGCAGGCTTTGGGGTGCTAGTGAAATGTTTTATATGCACTACCTGTGCAGTCTTGTAGCAATTCGCATTTAGAGAGGTGTCAAGCAGAGAGTGGCCAGAGGGGATGCCTACTATTTTCAGCAGATTCAATTAGATCTGCATATACACGCCATTCTCTTTAGAATGATAATTTAGACTGCACAGAGCACTGTCAGCAAGGACCTACAAATGATGTATGTATGTGTGTGTATATATATATATATATAGTTTTATTTCTAAAATAAAAGGATGTATTTGAAAGAAAAGCCTTTAAAATCAAATAGTATGGACGATCTGTAGCTAGTACCAGGAAAGATGATTGAGGAAATTAGATCTGCAAAGCAAACATTTCTGTACAAGGAATGTTTATTGCCCTGGATTGTTTTTCCTTAATAAGGCATGTTTAACCTGGGATTTGCAGTTTACAAATCCCAGTGCTGTAAAAATGCATAAAATACATGGTTGAATCATCTATTACTGGGGAGCAACACAAGCAGAATATAAAGTGAAAGGCCATGCATTAGTATTGAGACAAACTCCACAAGCAAATTAATCCCCAAAACATTCTCCTGTCAAAAATATTAAAATGATCTCAAATAGACTGATCTGGTTTCTTTTGAATAATCTACTAAAGACAAATTAACTAAAAAGATAGAGGTTTTTGGTTAAAGTAGAAGACATCCTATTGAAAGAGGAGATGAGCCTCATACCACTGGACTGGTACACAGCAGTCAATGATTACACAATTATTTACACATCTTATTGATGAGATATTTAAAATGATTGAGTAGTTAATTAATAAGATCAAAGTAGCCCATTGAGATTAAAAATGAATATACAACCCATCACCCCATTATTCACCATGTTTGTAAATTGTTTAGTCTTTTCAGCCAGTCAGCAATTGATGCTACAGCTTGCCATGCCCATTGACAAAATAAGAAAATATATCATTTAAGAAAATAAAAAAGGTGACCGATACCTTCATTTTACATACAATACAAAAAGTAGGAATATGTACAGCATGAACCAACAAGTGAGCCAATACAGAAAGGCCGTTGGGCATAAAACTCCAAATGAGTTGTGAACGATTATCAGTTTTTCTATGTTTTTAAAAAAGGTTTTACATAATCAACTGGAATATTACAAAAAGATATTAAGTTTTCAAAGTAAAATTATGTTTTCTTATCAGCAGTTTCAGACCCGGAACATCCTTAAAGGGAAAGTTTTTCTCTTTCTAGAGAAAAGGTTACTTATCATATGGATCCTATCCTCTGTGATCCACAGAGAAATAAAGCCAGTTTATTCACATTCATTGCCACAGTGTGTTTTCTTGATAGCACAGTAAAAAGAAGGCACTTGATCATAATATCAAACAACTCTGGCAAAATTTTGATTGCTTGAGCAACACGACTCAGACTGGTGAAAATAGGAGATGCCTATCCAACATCTGAATATATGAATATCATATACATTATTGATGCTCACATTCACACATTTTGACTTAATCAGTCTGCATGTTTTTATTCACTTGCGCAGAACAGTCGATACAGAGCAGCAGACCAGCAGAGTAGACCAGAATTCCACCCCAAAGCCCCTGCGAGTACTCAAGGCACGCTGCTTTGATGAGCCTTGCTTTTAGCTTTTCAATACAGATAGTTTATGGATCATGTGGAAAAAATAAATAAATAAATCAGCAACATTGTAAGTCCCTCTTGGGAGCCAATTTTCCAAGCAAATTTATACTATGCGTTACACAAAATGCTCTACTTTTTTTCTTTTAGCTTTCGTGAATTTGTTTAGTTATTTGCAACATCTTAAGATGGAGTAAAACTTCTTAAAAGTCTTGAATAGTTTTCTTTTGGAAAAAAAAGAAAAAAAGAGGTTTACATTGTACCATGGACTGTGATACCATGTACAGCTAGACAATGGAGAGGGTTAGGCATTATAACGGGGCTAGCTTGTGATCATCATGGTTTATAAAGTTTCTGGAGGTCATATTTTGAGTATGAAAACAATAACGCTTTAAGCTTCAAACGACCTGGGGCTTTCTCCATGGAGTCTAAAGGTTCTTTCTGAAGGCGGCTTGCTAGAATTCTCCTGGAATCTGAAGTTTATAGTAAATTCTATAAATGAATGCACTAAGTGTCATTCCCCCTTCTCATCTCAGTCTATGCACAGTAATGCTGAGCCTAACCGATGTCCACTTGTACCGTTTTAACTCAAAATCTATCAGTAAAACTTTCCAATGGGCTTTAGGAATGAGTATTTGTCTCAGTGAATAAATGTTCTGACTTAACTTTTTTCCTGTAATTACTCTAGATGCTCTAGATTCATGAATGTTGAATGGGTGTTTTCACAATGAAACCTCTGGCCACATTGTCAAAAAAGTGAACTAGATGCACAGGCCAGTGAATTGATGAGTGAAAAGCAGCAAGATTTCATTAGAACAGAAAGGCTTGTCAACGACAGAAAAACTGCGTGGTCTAATCTGTGTTTTTTGGTCACATGCTGCAGAATACATACCACCTGGGATTTACAGCTGACTCAAGCTTCTCCGAAGCTATTTGGAGATCACAGTACAAGTCAGTACGAGTCATTCATTCAGCTAGAGTTGTTCCTGCAACCATTTATTCACCTCACTAGTATGTTTTGTATAATTACCCACTAGTGCAAGAAAACACATTCTCTGAGCCAGTATTACATGTGTAACCCTGAGTTAGGCCCTGTTGGCCAACCAATGTTGCAGCAACAGCATATTCGACAAATTGTCAGGCAGCTGCTCTTTCCAAAACCATTCCTTTGAAGTTTTTTTGAAAAGCTATTATGTCTCTTCTTCCTCCCTTGACAATAGTGCTCTCTATCTCTAGTTCTCTTCCTTCACACTTCATTATATTAGAATTATTGCTTGGTGGTGTTCTGCTCCACATATGTCCCCCTCCTTGAGTTTAGGTGGCCGACAGTCTCATTTGTAGTCCCTTATGGTATAGCTGAGCGAGGGCAAAATGTCTCTGGTTTGCTATGAAATCTATCTCACTATGTACATTTACTCGCTTAAAAAAACCATTAGTCAACTAGCAAACAATAACAGTACTATTGAAAATGGGGGAAAAAAAGAGGAGGAGAGTACAGAGGAGTAATTACAGCCGGATGCAGTTTTAAGAACAACAGTCAAGTGACATGAAGGTACCCTCGCAGGAACCACAAGAAAAACCATAATCTCTGCGCATCTGCGGTTCTTATGCAAGCAATTCCACATCTGATCAATTCCAAAAGGCGAGTTTTCATTTCCTATTCATTTCACATAGTTTTGTCTACCAGTTTGCCTTTAATTCCTTCATATTCATCGATATGAATTACAGCAGCAAAACAGTGCATTCAGCTGCCATTTCCCTATGGAGGGTTTATAATTATGCAAATTTATTAAGTCTCACCCTTTGTAAGCCCACTTGCTTTTCAGCACTGCAAAAGAGTTTGTGTGTCACTTGTGCGACTGATGGAAATCATTGCACTGCAAATTCTTTTGAACTTTACCCCCTGCGGTAAACCAAATTTACTTTTCACAGAAATCAAACACTGATCTTTGTAAAAGTCTTATCTGTCTTCATTTTGCACCCCAGAAATTGTTTTGCAATATTCAAAACAGTGTAATTATTTTTTGTTTAAAGTAAATATGCAATAATGGCCACTGGCCAGCATCACATGAACTCGAGCACATGCATGACTGAGGTCAAAAGAACTCCAATTACAGCATTTCATAAATTACTGCCGCTCCTGGTGCAGTCTACGGTTATCTCCCACCTTGACTATTGTAACGGGCTTCTGACTGGTCTCCCAGCCATATGGTAAAACCGTTACAAAAGATCCAGAATGTGGCAGCCCGTCTGGTCTTCAGTCAGCCCAAAAAGTCTCACATCACCCCTCTGTTTATTGAGCTTCTCTGGTTAAACCCTGGCTGCCCGCATCAAATTAAAGTCCCTGATGCTAGCCTAAAAAGTGATAAGGGTACAGCTCCCATCTACCTGAACCCTCTTGCAAAGCCTTATGTCACAGCTCAGTCACTCCCGTCATCAATGGATTGTCATCTAGACAATCCAGACTGTTTTCATGCGATGTTCCAAGATGGTGGAATGACCTACCAAGCGCTACAAGAACAGTAGCGTACAATCTCCTACAGCCTGCGTACAGCCTGTCTATCTTCAGGAAACTCTTAAATACTCACCTCTTCAAAGAGCATCTCCTATCCTAACTCTTATCCATACCTCTATACCCCCTCTCCTACTCTGTGCTTCCCTCCATCTCTTCGCAGTCACCACTGACTGTCAAGGGTTTTTCCTCGTGCAAGCTTATTGTCAAATAACTGCAACATTGTGTCTACTTTCTAAGTCGCCTTGGATAAAAGCGTCTACTAAATGCATAAACCTTATTACATTCTCTTTAAAATTAGACATTTTATGACTGATGTTTGACAGCAAAGGCCTCCAGTGTCTTTGAATCACTCTCAATTTCCACATAAGAGCAATTATCTGATAAACTTACAAAGTATTTGCCATCTCATACCCACTTTATTCCACTGCTCAAAATGGCATTTAGACTTAGACAAAGATTTATTGAATGATTGAAGATTTTTGTAAGTGGTGGAACACATTTTCAGTTGCTCATACTTTGAAGTGGATTTCAACACTTTTGCCTTCAGAAATCAACAACAGCTCGCATTTGCAGCATCAAAAGCGGGGGGGAAAATGCAAATATTTTTATAAATAATCTACTGAAGACCAAGTAAACATTAACAGACTTTTGCTGTTCTGTGAATCTGTTTAGAATTTCATGTAATCTTATACTGGTATATTAAGGTATTCAATATCTATCATGATTTGAGAAAAAAAAAATTGAAGGTACAGAAAATTTAAATGAAATCTTTCACAAAAGCATGTGTTATTGCAGCTATTTAAATACAAATTAGTTTTTCTTTCATCAATTGAGAAATAATAGTTCACTCCATCATTTCCTCAGTTTTGATTAAAAAAAACAAATAAGCCGAGGAATTCAACAGCATAATTAAAGATAAAAATAATCTGCAGTTAAACAGCATGAACATTCCTCCAATTATTGAGGTGATTATTATTAGGTTAGAAATACAAAAGCTGAGAATTTAAAGGATTGTCTTCAACGATGTACTGAGGGCACTTATGCATCTTACAATTTGCATCTTGCTTATGCATCTTGCTATGAGAGGACCATCTAGACAAATAGTCATAATAAAAATTTTAAGGTTCTATTTTGGCCACAGGGAGCAAATCCTTACTCCTCCCAAACAATTCTGAACCTTTTATTCAAATGCCTTAAAACTAATCAAAATGCTAAAAGCTGTAATTACTGAAAACATTACACTTTGCAAAGCATTTGTTTAGTGAATCAGATATTTGCATTTTACTTTATCCAATGTATTAAGGGTTTATGTTGGATGCATCATTGTCATTTTTGTCGAATCGGTTTTTATTTTTTTCTCTCCATCATTCTCTACAAGTCATCTGGAAGTCACCTTCCAGAAATAACCTTAGGCCATCCAAGTAAATGACATCAAATTTTTAGCATATGGTCCTTAGGAAGAAACAGAATAATCTCAGGTCTTAGTAAACTGCTAAGCAAATCTTAAATTATCCACTTTTTGAAGACAGAAAATTGATCAAAAACATGTATATAATTCTATTTTAGTAAAAGATTTAAATCACTCATGAAAATATTCTTAAAACAAAGCTAATGAATGCATAATGACCAAAATCATTCCCTAAGCAGACTTTAAACAATTTATATAGAATGTAGATAGCAAATATAAATCACAAATAGCTAGTGTTGATTTGACTTAACCCTTTAATGCCATGTGTATAATTTTTAATGCCAAGAGTTCAGAGACTGACTGCATTATTATTAGAAAGTCACCAACAACATCCTCCTCTTCGCTGACTCCAGCCAGCTCAGCATCCTCATCCTCTTTGACCTTAGATTTTGAGACCATCAACCACAACATTCTCCTCTCCCACCTCGAGTTCTCTCTCTGAAACAATGGCACTGCACTCTCCTGGCTCAAATTGCATCTCAAAGACCAACAACAATTCATCCACATCAATAACTGCACCTCCTCCACTGTTCCTGTGTGCCAAGGCATCCCCCCGGGTTCAGTGCTTGGTCCTCTCCTCTTCAAACTTTACCTGCTCCTGCTTGGCAACATCATAATCACCACTTCCACTGTTATGCTGATGACTTCCAGCTTTATATCTTCACCAACTCCATCACCCCACCACTCACTCCATTATCTCAAACTGCCATCAAATCCTGAATGCAGACCAACTGCATCCAAAACGCTAGTGACTTGTTTTCAAAGAGCAGTTGATTATTTCAAATGAAAACCAAACATAAGATTAACGACTTCGATCGCCTGAAAAAAATTTTTTTTTTTTAATTGATAAATGATTAGATCATTTAATATATGAATGCCAGTACCATATTTCATGATGGAAACTAGAAAGAAAATGCAGATTATAAAATTAAAAACTTTGAGAAAATGTATTTCAATAGGATCTGAAATAGAAAAGTTACCACCAACCTCACATGCACAGCACTCCAGATCATTCTTATCCTTGTTAGAACAACCAAATGCTACTAGAATAGAATAGGGGTCCCCCTCTTCACCTTTAAGAAGCTGTTTATACAAGAATAAAAAAATGATAAAGAGAAAAAAGAAAATGGTAATAAATTAACCATTAACAATACTTTTATTTTATTTCATTGTCTCCAAGTTTCTTTTGCACAAAAAATGTCTCAGATACCAGAGGCATTTTCTACAAACCATCTGGAGCTAGAAATAAAACATGAACATTTATTATAAGCATTCTGCCAAATCCCAACAGAACTTTAAGTACAAATCTTTCAAGAGTCCCTCATTTGTTCGAAGATGTTCTAGGTAGCAGATACATTTCCACACCCCACACAGACACCAGGAGTTGATCAATGGAGGGGAGGAAAGGCACAGGAGAGTTGATGGAGATACCTGCCACTGCACCAGCATTGGCTGATCTGTTACTGACAAATACTCTGCCTGGGACATGAATCTCTTCCAGGTCTGCCCAACTGAGATGCAGTAGAGAATAAGAGAAAGACCTAGAAGGCTTGTTAATAAAAAAAATTTGAAAAAAAACATTTTAAAAAGTGCACAGTTTGTAATAATAGTTGAATGTTTAAAGACATGTATTGCTTTATATAAAGCGTCAAGGTTGGGCTGGTCTTCAGTATTTTGAGAAGAAAGGGAATCAAAAGCCAAATAATCTCTAATAAAATAGTCTCTCCTTTTAGAGGCTTAAAAGAATTTTAAAAAAATACAAAAAAAACAAACAAGACAAAGATGAAAGGCCTTTAAAAAAGTCTTTAGAATTTTGCATATTCACAGGCTCTATATTGTCTGACCAATCATTTTCAAATAGCTGAAATGTTCCATTTGGGGAAAATGACTATACAATATTTTCCCATTCACTGAAAGTCGTATCATTTCTTTAAAACTGAAGCAAAAAAGGGAGAACAAAAAAAGAATTGCTTTACTCATATGCACCAGATTCCCCCAGTACTTTCCATTCTGTTCTTCATCAGGGTAATCATTTCATTGCATTTAATTTAGCTGCCCATTTTACATAAAAAAGCACTTTCTAAATACATTTGTTTTCATAGGTTCTGGGTGCAGTTTATGTGAGCTTGCTCTCACTTCACTGTCAGTGGATGGCTGCGGAGGTGGGTTTAGTTACATTATCCTGAAAATAGACAAGACAAATTTAGGCTCATAAATTGTAGTTTGAGGCTTCAGACCGAGACATGGTGTACTTCTACAATATGGAGCTCTATGCAACGCAATTACTAGTCCCAGGCTTCACTTTAATCTTTCAGGAGTCCTCGAGATTTTGGGTGCAGTGAAATGTCAAACAAACAGTACAAAACCCTGAAAAGGGAAAAGTCTGACAACTGAGAATTGAAAATACAAAAATCTAAACAAATTTATGTCACCATTTGTACATGAAATGTCTGATAAAATTACCAGACAGTGTCTAATTTCACTTTATCTGTATTTAAAAAGGAATTGACCACTTGGGCTGCCTCTTTGGCCCAAATAGCACTTTGCATGATTCTCCAATTGGGAAATATTAAAAATACACATATTGAATACTACCCAAATTCTGATGATCACAAAGAAAATGTACCAGAAAATAAAATCCCTGTTGATTAAAACGGTCAAATATCCACACTTAGCTATAATAATAGCACATAAAAAGAATGTTTGAAAAAAAGAAATTGGGGTCAAAATTGAGAATTTCAGCTCAAAGCAAAATCAGGTGAGGTCAGCAGTTCAATTAACTGATGTTCTTTAAATTTATACAATATTGCTCACAGGAGCTAACCAAGTGAAAATATTGCTACTATCTTAGATCATTTTCTAGCAATATTTTAATATAAATACCAGAAGAGTCAGTTTGTGAAAGTGGTCTATGAAAAACCCATATAGAATAAACCATTATTATGCAAATCCCCTCCGCTCTCTGGAGCAGCCATTTGTTTCTGCCTTACACAGTCACATCATTGAGTCTTAAATATCCCTCACCAGCAACAGCTTTGGTTGCAGCAGTAAGCTGTAAACAAGACAGATTCCACTTCTAAAAGATATTTTTTCCAGCATTAGGAGTGCATAAACTCTGTTACTGAAAGCATGCTCAACAGTGATGCAACCTTCTGGACTTAGTGTCACAGTTTTGCAGGTATGGAAAATACAAGAAAATTCGTGAGAGTGTAAGTGTAACCGCAAAAAAAGCAATTGAGGATATGTAACAAACATTTTAGTTTGTAGATTCAAATGCCTGATTACAGATGAGAGAATGACACATTTAATAATCAATATCAGTATCACAAGTCTGGGAAAAAGAACTTCAACTATGGCTGAACAGTCTTGTTCACACATGCCAGTCCATTTTTCAGACCACCACCAAACTTGCTCTCTTAAAAACAAGCCAACAATGAGACAAAAATGCTAGATACTCTCATGGATGTCTTAGAAAATCACATCTGCATGTATAAGGATCCCATTTACAACATAGAGACAACAAGGGCTTAGTTAGACATGCAACTAAATTAAATAATAGTCATTATGTAAAGCGATTATGTCAAGTTAACTGTATAGGTGTCTGGTGTGGTTTGAGCAGAATGACAGCAACTTAATTCTTGCCATGACTTGGAAATGGAAAATAATTTGATCACCAGGTTGTAACTTGATTGACATATAGTGACGTTTTAAAATCATTAAGAAAATAAATCTGAAAGACTGGTCTACATGTAGTGATATGATGATGATGTGTTAATCACAGGCCAACACATCCACATTCAGACCAGAAGGTTGGCGTCCCTGCCAAGGCTGTTGTAGATTAACAGTGTGGCAAATAATTTCTAATCACAAGGCTACAGTTAGAAGTGAATCATTCAAATGTTGGATGTTCTGCCTTACAGACATGTTTACTATGCTGCCAATATGCAAGCATCAATAAAAACTTCAAACCTCTGACAAACCTTAGTACCTTAATTTGAAACTAGTCCTCCCATAAAACATGACACGCAGTTAACTTTTAGGTAATATATCCAAACACACAATACAAAGCAACCAGAAATCTGTGTCTAAATGGAATGGGTTAATACACTTCTACTCATACATCTGGATTCCTCCTTTAGTCTGTGGTCAATTGAAGCAATAGCTCCACTCAGTCAAGTAACTATCCATCCTTACAGAGTCAGATTGTTACAGTCATCTAGTATGTTGACTCTTCAAAGTGGACAAGAGCAAAGACACTCCTGTTCTGCGGTTCACTGTGCAGCTAACGTCATAGCACAGCTGGCAATGAATAATTCAAAAGGAGTTAAAACTGTTTGCCTTTTCAACCTCAAACAGTAGTGTAAAGTGACACAACACATGGCAAATTCTCACACAGACAAACAAGCAGCCAACACATGCAGTTACTTTAGGGGCCAGTCATTCTTTTACTTTATCACTAGCTTTATTCTCCTGTGAATAAATCCACTTACTTCCCCATGTCAATACCAGCTTACTTATTTCAACCAACTCTTCAATCATCCACAAGAAGATGCCAAACTCTTTACAGTGCAAGTCTTAAAAATTGCCCTGAACAAAATGGTTTAAACAGCAAAAAGGTAACAAGCCACAGATACGGGTTCCAAATATCCAGCCATTTATGTTTATGTTTCCACTTTTTTAACGTATTTTAACATTCTTGCAAAAACTACTGGTAGACAGATAATCTGAGGGTCATTAAAGTGATATCCACTGTAAAGTTGAGCTAAACATCTATGCGTATAAATGAGCGTCTGTGTGAGAGGGCCCTGTCCTAGATGAGACATTAGTCAAACAACTGTTAGGGGATCCAATTAGGGTCATGTTCCTGCAAAACCCAGCGCACAGCCCCTCCAACGAACCACTTTCTCACTAGACTGAAGTTAAGCTGTCTCGCCTGCAGCGTTTGTGAATATTTGAAAGGTTTTGCCAGAGGAAAAGAACAAGGCTGGCATTTCTCCTTCAAGCGGAGCTGTCAGCTGGTGCCAAGGAGCCTCAGCCACAACAAATACAGAAATGTCTCCTGTGCCTTTGAAACTAAGTTTTTCTGAGGCTCTCCTGGGTTTTCTCACTGTATGATTAAAAATTAAGAGAAAGTGACATCATAAAAGAAATCCTCAGTTCAATCATCTAAAGTTATTCATTTGTCATTTTAAGAATTTTTGGTAAATCCTTAAATTGACTAAAGGGTGACCATTTTATTTATATTACTCAGTAAATATATTATCAAAACATCCAGGAATAAGATATACATTTACCTACAAGGGCAGTCAAAGTAAGACAGATTTAAGCTACATCCCACACATCACTGATTAGTCAGTTAATGACTATATGAAGCGGAGATGCCCTTTTATTTTAGTGCGTCACATGAAAAGTAGAAACAGACATGGATGAGAATCTTACAGTCTGAATATATGCACCTCATCAGCACAGACACCTAAATTGCCAAAATGTTAAATGGAAAAGAAAAAAAAAGTGCTCATTGGAAATGTATTCTTTACCGATGAAAATCTCTCATCCAAGGGAAATAGAATAATTTGCTTTCATTTATGGCACAAAGTTAAGTACTCCATCATGATAATAATTAAGGTAAATAGTAACTTAAAAGTAAGTCACACTGCAGTTAAGGCTTGCTTAACCTCTTCCAAAGTCGATCTAGTAAAACATGCCGAAATTGCTTGATCTCACAGATCAAGCAACACTTTCAGTTTCAGTGTAAATTTAGATCTGATTTGACTGTTATATAGTCACACACTAACCAGATCAAAGTCCATCCTGGAGAGTCTTCAATTTGGGATGGGCACTATTTATTGCCATCTCCTGATATAAACTCAAACTCAATATATCCAGGAATACTTTCAGTCCTAGCTTTAAAGTCAGTAAATCCATTGATTATTTTAAAAAGAAAAAAAGGGCTGCTCCACAATTTCTCTTTACATTTCTCCCGGATTGTATTTGACTGGGAGTCTATTTTTAGCGACAACCCATGATATAAAAAAATACAGTAAGACTTTGACTGACGACTTGATGTTATTATAATGTGTATGAAATTAAAACTTTAATCTTATACTATATGCAGGTAACTAATCTATAGTCATCCCTTACTACAAACCTTTAAGAACCACCACCAACCTCTATGGTTTTGCATTGCAAAGTGCACCTCCAGCTCTTTCCTCAATCCAACTGCAAGGATACGAGTTGACATAAAACATGTCTAATAATTATGTCGTATGAACTTCTCACATAAGCCTTAATGTTTTCAAGTACTCCTTAAGGGAAATAGACTTGCTAGGAGTACGCTATACGGTTTAAAAATGGTCAACTCTACAGGCTATACAATCCATCAATGCAAATTTAATACGGAACAAACAACAGTTTCAATCAGGGACACCATTCAATGCAATGTCAAGTAAATGAACATATAGAGCAGTTGAACGAACTCAACACCAAGTTGAAAGTGAAGCAGCTGCAAACATCAGATATGAAGAAAAAGCTGGGACAAACCGTGTAACCAACATAAACACGATTTCAGCACTCCAATTTACATTTAGATAACCACAAGGCCATGATTATAATCTTCAGCATTATCAACGTTTAGGGTGGTTTTTAAAAAAACTTAGGTCGTAATGCATCATTCGAGGTGGACAGGAAATGCAGAAAACCATCAGTCTCAGGTCAACGACGACAAACACGGAAACTTACCTTGATGAAGACGCGCTTTTGCACCCGGGCCGCCCATATGATTAACAGTCTCTCGAAACCTTCATGCTGGCAAGCCAGTTGTTTTGTTTCCCTGCCAGTGAATATGAGCAGCAACTGTTTTAACTGAAATTAAAAGGAAAGTAAACCGGTGAGACGTCGCATTTACAAGCGAAGAAAAAAAAAATGAGTCAAGTTTTACCATTGTTTCCCACCTGGTCGGCAATGAGCTAATTGGTGGTTTCCCCGGTAACAAACCTCCACAGTTGACATCAATAACGTAAATGATGGCTCACTGCCACAGAGGACAAGGACTTTGAGCCAGAATTAACGGGAACAGGTGGTTTCACTGGAGGAAAAATATGAAATAATTTCCCTGTTTTTGCACTTGGAAAATGTTCATATATCGTCTTTGGAGAAATTATGTTAAAAAGAATTCTCAGCAGCCCATCTTTTCAATGACAACCACTATTCCTCCCTCAAAGACTCTGATTGTTTCCAGATCTGCCTTTAATTGGCTCAGCTTTGGGTGTAAGATTGTAATTTTGCAGTGGTATTGAATGTTTTTTCTCTCTCTCAAAGGTTACGACTGATTTTCACTTTTTTTGTCAGATGGATGTATGATAAACTGTTCCGTCAATATTTTCCGCCTTCAAGGTGAGAAGAAGAGGAGGGGGTTCTGGTCTGAGAAATATCAGTCTATCGTCGCCATTTGCACCTTTTCATTTGAGGCGCATGTGCCTTTTAAAACTGTGATTTGTAGCAAGCAAAAGTAAACAAACAGACCATTTCAATAGGAAATTTTCAAGGTGTCACTACAGGAGAATGTTGAAATGAAAAGCAGCCCAGCGCAAATCTTTCCTGTTGTCCCTGTTTTATTACTAACATAAAGCTCAAAATCTTTCTGTTGTGATTTGTGGTTTCTTTATTCGCCAAACATGGGGAGGGGGTGAAAAATACATTTCATTTGCAGTTATTGCTTAGAAGTGCTTTTGGAATTATGGCATTTTGAGAGATTGCACAGGAAATTGGGTTGGAAGATTGGAGAAAATCAAAATCAAGCAAACTTCCAAATGAACAAAGAATCCAAGCAGTTTATGAAGGTCCTTCTACACGATTCAAGCTGTATTTGGAGAAAATTGATAAAGCTAAAAAAAAACTTACCGTCTAGCCAACACACATTACATCATTTAAGACAAAGGAATGGTTAATCGACTGTGATTAATAAAAAATTATGTTTAGGACAAGGCTGGATCATCCTCAAAGAAATCAGAGAGAGAAAACCTTTGTCACTTCATCTCTGTCGTTTCTGACTTAATGACTGTGTCTCTTTACTCTTTAAGGTTTGGCATAACTGTTACCCGCCCATCATCTCTGAAGCAACTGCTTCATTATTAAATGGACTACATGTGAGGTGACAAAGAGGCTGTATTGTTTGTGATGAATAAAGATGAGTCATGTATTCTCAGTGACTTTTAAAAGGGCACTTCACCATCTCACCCTCCTATTTTCAGACCTAGCCTTATGTTTTCAGATGATCTAATGGTGACCATCAAGCTTTCTGACCCAGCCATTACTGTAGACCGTTGGATCGATTAGAATGTTGTTGCAACTTGTTAAGTTTGAATGCACCTTAAATAATGCTTTAAGTTAAAATGGCCTTTCTGCTGTATTTTATCAGCAGAAGAACAAACAAGTGTAGGCTTGCAGAATTAATAAAAAAAAGGAATATGATTCATAGAATCCAAGACAAATTCACATTCATTTATTTCACAATCACAATTTATTTCCAGAGGAAAGGAAGCAGCAGAAATGAATAAAAAAAGGTGAAGAAAATCAGAGTGTGGATGTTCTTCTGATTTGATCTGAAATTAGCAACTCTAAATTCAACTGTGACCTCTTACTGATGGTACATCATATTCTGTTACTTAAAGTGAACATGCCTTGACATGATCTGTCTGGGCTACAAACACACACATATATATATACATTACATAGCTCCAAATATTTTTTTAATCAGAAAAAATTAAGAAAAGCTGAGATAAAATAATTATTTTAGCTTCCTGAAGTTGAACGTGCAGCATTTTTTAACGAACACCATAAAAGTGCTTCAGATAAGAATTGTTTTAATAATTGGTCTGTTCATTTTGATAAAATGTTGCTAAAATAAAGTTTCATATGCTAGCAGAGAATGATTTTTTTCTCACATTAACACCAGATCAGCTACAGCAACCTTGTATATTATATGAAGAAATATGAAAATCTACAATATGGTGCTTTATTTAATAACTCTGCATATTTCTGGTTTCTAATTTCAGCTTGATCAAACATTACAAGAAGGAAATGCATGTAGTGAATTTGAGAAACCTTGAGAACCTTTGAGAAAAATATGTACCAAACTCTGCAGCAGCTAATATGTGAAGCCATGAGTAAAATGGAACATAAGACAACATCCAAAAATTGTCAGACACAATTTTCAGTTTGTGTTTAGTGTTAAACCTCTCAAAGGAAACTAATCCTCCTGATCAAACGGAAGCTAAATTACAAATTCCTGCTATCCATTTGAAGTAACAGAAGTTGTGTCCCCCAAACCATCTTTTCATGAGTATATGCAACGTTGATGATCCACAAACAGGCCATTGAAACGCATTGCAGTTGAAGGTGGCTGCGTTACAGAATTTAAGCAAAACGAGAAACAAATTAAGATTACAGCAGCAACTTTATGGTAAAACCACATGAAACTACAGAAGATTAGGTATTTACAAATAAAATAAAAAGGCCCAGTACTCATGCCTCATAGTTGTCTACCAATGAAGCAGGTTTGATAGGATGTAAAAATAGGTGCAGTCCAGAACCATCAAGAGTAACAGAGCAGAGCCTTTTTCCTTTGTGCAATGCAGCTTGATAATTTGTTGGTGTTCCTGCAAAATTAAGTGAGAGTACATACTGGATGAGAATTGATCCAAGTTGCTGCAGGGAGTTTTCAAACCAGTTGTGGTTTAGTTATAGCAGAGCTAGCAAGACTGATTGGCTTGACTGCTCATTTGAGCCAGGACATTGATTTGGGAATGGAGAATACAACTCAGGGGGAGCGGAGTGACACTGCTCTGGTTCCTTGGCATGGGTCTACTTTGGCCTGGGCACACACATTTCACTCTGACACACACAAACACACAGGCACACTTCAACAAGAAAAACCCTGGCAGCCACAGGTGTCAAGAGATGAACTTACACACACACAACAGGCAACATCGATTTCATGTTTGGCATTGCTGAGCAGTGTGTGAGCAGAGAGAATCAGGCTAGTCTCTGGTCCCAATGCAGATGAACGGACATTCGGTTTCCCCGTTTCCGTCCTCCTCTGTCACATTTGAACATTTCAGGCAAATGTTCCTGGGGAAATCTTCCAAAAAAATCAACTTATCATGATGATGACCACTTTCATTATTTTATCACTTGTCTTCTGTGTTTCCTCATGCTCCATATTGTCATCTTTCGCTGTGCATCGCTCAATCTCTGTTTTTGTTTTTCATTACAAGAAATGAGTTTTTCCTGGCTTCAGTGAGTGGCGTTGACTGCTTGGCTGGCTTGGGACAATGTTGAGCCATCCAACAGGTAAACATGCTTTATCAGCCATGTGGAGCCTAGTTTACACACAAACACACCCACCCACACACACACAGAGGCCTTTACCCATTTCCAGGTTAATCAAGAGAGAATCTTTTTGTCAGCTGCAGCAGACAGATGGATCGGTGTGTACTTGGAAAGCTTGTTTTCTTAGAACTAAGAAAACAAGACAAATACACTTTTATGCTTTTGTATAGATTCTCAACGCGTGCATTTATGTTAGTGTAGCAGTAGATGTGTGGATCAATGTGAGCTTTTCCTCTGAGTTTCATGTCTCTTTGAGTTTTGTCAGTTTCCTGTCTGTGTGTCCATATAGCTTGCATGGCTGGATGTGTGAGTGTGCGTGTCTGTCTCATTTTGTCTATGCTGGGTGCATTATTTGAAGCAGTAGACCGGACACCGCCAGAGGCGTACACCAAGTGGTCACGCGGCGTGACAGAGAAGAGAGCAGAGTAGCTGTCAGAAGGTCTTTTTAACACACTGCTGCTCACCGTTTGGGGACATTTCGGGAGCGTTTGACTGCAAAAGGACTTACGTGACAGAGATAAACACAATTCTCCAAAACTCCCACAGAGATATCCCAAAAGCCCAGAAGGCTCCCTACCTGAAAATACAGCACTAATACCTTTGATCTTTCCAAAGAGACGTGCAGAAAGTTAGAGGAGGAGTGACAAGGGAAGAAAAAAAACACCAGGCAGCAGCCTCACATTTTTAATGAATGTTAGCTGTTTTCAAAGGTAGTCACCTAAGGTAAAATGTCCTCTCAAGGAAGACTATGCATTGTAAAAGTGCTCCTGTGGAGAAATAACTTAATTGACTTTGGGACATGTTTTCTTTTTTGCTTCAAATTCTGTGCAGATTTTAAGTACTAACGAAACAGACCCTGTCAAAATATTTTTTTACAAGTCTAACATCCTTTGAGTTTGCTCAGTACACTCAACCCCACTCCATATGCACTGTGCCATGCCTGTAAAATATGTTACTTTACAGTTTCCATTGCTGCAACTTTCCCATGAAGTAGCAATCAAAGTGCCATTTGCCCATGCAGACTTCTGTTTTTAGTCAAAATAATGACCATGCTGATGAGGCAGCAATCATCATTCTGCAAAAACTCCGGTGAGCTTATCAAAGTTTAGGATGACCAATCTATGCTCAGAAAGAAACGAATGCTGGAACATATGCTGTATTCAGCGATGATACAGAATATAGGACATAAAAAATTAGTTAAACAAAAGAGAGCGGGAAAACGGTTTGAAAATGTATTCTGTTTAATATTAAAACAAGCTCCTTGTTTGGGATTTTTAAAAGTCTTTAATTGGGCAATGCAATTTGAAGATCTGACTTTTAAAAGCTTTACTTTAAAAGATCGATTGATTCTTATTTCCGTGTTGCTATAGTTTGCAGAATTTCTGCCTCAATGTGAAAGAGGACTTAATCTGAAGAGCAAAAACAAAGGACCTGTATTCACTCTGAACCGATACACACCATGATGGGTTCATTGTAACACCATTATTTCTTTTAAACTGTATTAACCATATGTGTTTTGACTACCTTGTCATGAGGATTTTATGAATCCTGTTGTCTCCTGTCATCAAATTTCTTTCATTTCTCAGCGCTTTCTTTCTGGAAAGAGGTTGAGCATATTTTTCGAATGCTTCAAAAGATATGAATGAGTTTCCATTGTTTCTAAGCACATTCACAAGTTGAGGGGTATCGTATGTTATTTCGCATTTGCACAATTTTTTGCTAAACTAGGTTTGCTCTACCAGTGTAGTATATTCAATTCAGTCCACATTTCCATCACAGGACAGTTTTTGACAGGTCTGTGACTCCTTTCCCAATCTGTGCAGGCTTTACAAGTTCACTCAGGATGCAAACAAACAACAGAATGAGAAAAAGGAGTACTGTGACACAGTGTGAGAGCTCTTGTTTTCATACATTGTATATTTTCCTTCCACAAGTCACCGGTTCAGAGTACTTTGAAGATTAGCTTTTCACTCTCACCATCATTTCACTTTCACTTTTCCTCTCTTTCTTTCAGAGCGTTTGCTTCTATTCCCCCTGTGGATCCCTTTGACACAGCAGAGGTCACCATCACCTCACCTACATGTTTAAAACTAAACGCACCTGTGTACCGCGGGCACAGCTGTCTGAGAACCAGCCATCTTAGACTTTGCAATGTGACACTAGCCAGGAGGCTGTTACAAAAGAAAACAAAATGCACACTTCTCTCAGTTGTATGCCAAATTTCTCCCATTAGCAGCATTCACATACCTGAGCAAATCTAATAAATTGGGTTTCTTACATAAAATCCCCTTAATCTGAAGTGCTGACTGATGTCATGCTTTACTGTAGGATGTTGTGGAGGTAAGTTCCTGCAACAAATTACATTTTTGATTAATTGCAGACTATTATGTGAACAAGCTGAGGCAGTTTGTTTTTTGACACTCAAAAAATAAAAGTAGCCCACAGTTATTATGGCTACAAGAAAAAGCGCCTGAATGTGAAAGACTCCAGTTTCAGTAAATGATTCCTGTTTGGAGTTTGGGAAGCCTCAGGGAATCTTTGGCTTGGGGAGGCATGAGCGACTAAGAGGAATCATGATCTCAGCTGACCCAGGCTCTTTTAGTGTCCTTTGGGTGGGCTCCTCCACTGAGTTGGATCTGGTGCACCGCAGATCTCTTTTCGGCTCTGATGTTCTGAGAGGCTGAAGTAGTGAAGAATGAAACAGTTTTGGGGACTGCAGCTGGGTTCCAGTGTTAAAGCAGGGAAGGCCTCTAGATGGAGGTGGCAGCTGCTTGGTTTGGTTAGCCAGTGGCCCGAGGGAACACCCTGGCTTCTGAGAGGCAAAACCAGCAGTGTCCCCTGGCTTGGTTGCAGGAAGAGACACGTGCTTGTGAAGGCGAGGAGGTTGCAGCATGCGATGGGAAGTTGAATCACTAGATCTTGGAGTGACAGAGTTCTGGAGCATCATTGCGGGAGCCCTTTTCTTATTCAGTGCTGCAGCATGAGCTGCTAAAGCTGGACCGCCTCTGGCTGTTATCCCCTGTGGAGCGGTAGAAGTCAAGCAGCGCCGGTTGGTGCCGGGTATACGACTTAGCTCATCAGGGCCTGCTATCTTGGACACATGTGCCATGAGAGCTTCAGGAGGATGAACGCCATCCTTATAAGTTGCTTCCTCTGATTTACTCCTTGTGAGATCACTGTGGTCCTCGGTGGGGGGAGTTTTTACAAGTCTTCCCTGGTGGGGTTGCTCGTTGAGACAAGGGTTGAAAGGCTGCAGTATTTGAGGCTATAGAAAAAAAAAAGAAATTTGTATGAATAAACCAAAAAATTAAATGACAGAGAACAGAATGTGAATACAGAAGTGCGTCTGATCCCAATGGAATCCATGTTTTTGAATAATTCACTGCTTTGAATGAAATTCCAAATCAAAAAGCAAACAAAAAGAATCTGTCTTTTTCTACTTGTTTATTTACTCTTTAAATCAACAACCTGTTCCCATTTAGTCCCTAAACTAACAACAATATGGGAGAGGCATTAGCATGGAAGCGACATTAAAGTGTCTGGAATCTGTTGTAGTTTTAGAATTGGTTTGTGATTGCTGCTCCAGCAGAGCTCCCTCAAATCATTTGTCAGAACTTGTTCAGCTGTTGAATCACATGAAATCTGAGCCAACCGCAGTGCTGCTTTCCACCAACGAACATACAGTGTCTGACCAACGACAGCCATATCTTTATCATATTCAACCTTTGTTGGGTTTGGCAGATATTCATTATCTACTGCAGCACCCTTCTAACTCGTTAGAAAGGTCTCAGATTGTTCATGATATATCGATTCATTGTCCCCTTTTTTATGTATCTAACAAAGAGTAAATAGATTCTTGATGTTACTCAGCATGATTGCTCAACAGTTTAAATACATTTTTTACCCGTCAAGAGGAAAAAATAGCAACTCTATACTTCTATAAGAAACTTAAAGGGCCACATTCAAGGATAACACGCATATTACAATGCCAGACAGAGGGTGATTATTACATCTATAAAACAACCAGTGAAAGTCAAGTTCTTATGCAATAAATATATCAAGTACCTTATGCATCACAATATCTAAAATGGTAGGATTTTTTAATATTCATAATGTGTCCTATTTAGACTGACACATAATGTAACCTCCTCTGATATTGTCCATTTTTACCATTAGAAATCAGGGAAAGTGTGTTTGGACATTTTTACTTTGAGTAGGACCTTCAGAATTCATTCCACCTGAAAGCATCTATAGCTGCTAATGAGCCTGAACTCAGTTTTGGCACAAACACACTCAGAGTGGAAAGTGAAAGGATCCCAAAGGATGTGCATATACAGTAGCTGCACCGGTCAGGGTGCTCCATATCTACCTTTGCTTGTAGATACATAAAGTGTGACTAGTTGTCCAGCCCCACAGCCCCATCTCCTGGTCCACAGCCACAGTGCACCCACTCGCCTCTGCTGTATGTAAAGTTTGTAACTCTGACTACAAATGAATGTTTACAACTCACAGTAGCTGTCATTATTTATCAGACAAGTTATGAGCATGTTGTTAAATATCATTCTTATGACTCAACTCACTAACTGCAGCGGATGCCACCAAAATCAGTTCTGACGATCAATTCAGCCTAATCTAAATGGTCCTTAATTATTGTCCTATTTTGTCATTGCCTCTTTTAGACTGATACATTTTCTAGGCAGTTTGTCCTGCTTTATTTTGGAAGATACCTTTAATTTTTAACACAAAATTAAATATCTGCTGACATAACTGAGTTAGAAATGTGGCCCCTTCCATTGTAAGGTTTGTCATGAGAGCACACACAGCAGTTTATATTTACTGCTAGGAGGAGGTAAATCAGTTAGGGTGCTTACACGTTTAAAAGGTTGAAGCCACTCATAATTTGAATCAACACATGTCTGCTAGGGGAACTAATAATTTTCAGCAATCACAGGGAGCTCTTCACTACAGTGGAGTAAATATCTCAGTTCCTAATGATAGCAATCCTATTAACAGAAATTCAGCAAGGCGCCAATTTGTGGCACCTGGTAGAATGCACGGCCCTCCACGATCAATGTCGTCCCCTGCTTCTCTCCCATCGTGACAAATGGTTTGTAATTAGAAAAAACAGAAGAAAAAAAAGAAAAAACATGCGATAATGATACAAACGAAAAAATTTAAACAGTTTCAAGGGTATGAGGAAGATAGTATTATTGCAGCACATGAGCGGTTGACAATTTCTATATTTTGGAGTATAATTTCAAGGAGGAATAAGTCTACATATGTCACATTTGGTAGGTGTGTTTGCTAAAATATAAGTTGCAAAAAGAGTGGGTGTATGATCTGTGACATTTGCCTAATGACTGCTTTCCTTCTTTTGACAGAGGAGTTGAAATGAGGGCATCTCCACTGGAAGGGAGAAAATATGTTTCCACGTTACATAACAAAGTAGGTTCTATATGCTATTTGCTTCGATACTTCTGCAATGGCGAAGCACCTGTTGAATGATTGAATTACAGAAAACAAATCCACACATAGGGATTTTCCAAAGCATGCAAAGTAGCTCCTCTAGCAAGAATATGATCGGATGGAATAAATTACTGTAAAATAAAATAGGCAGAGTATGCAAAACAAAACTCAACTCAATGTATTTCCTGTAAATACAAATCGTTTAAAAATCCATCCTTTTAATACACAACAAAAAATCATGCAAATGTATGGAGAGGGGCATGCTAAGTCATGCCACATGTCACCAGACCTCAGACCGGCGAGCAGGTCTGAGGGGGCAGCATGTCCATTTCATGTTAAATAAAGGGTTACTGTACCACGCTGTATCAGTGAAGTACTGCACTAGGTGCTCCACTCCTTGAAAAAAGAATTACGCATGAGGAGGCAAAGGCAGAGATTCAGTCAGATTTACACTTTGGAAAGACAGAGCGTAAAGATGAAGAGAGCATGACAAAGGCTGTGCTCACAAAGAAAGGTCACAAATTAACTCAACAAACATACCATTTTCATTTAAGAAATCCAATTACTGCAGCCTCATTTCATTCCAATACTATCTCTATTTTCTCTTCTAAAGACCTATAAGACTTTCAGTTTTACTGACAATTATGGTTTTGTTTTTTTCTTTTATTACCTTTCTTTAATGACACATACAGATGTTTTTGTAAAAATAGCCAAAATCATTTGATATTGAAATTACATGCTGCAGTTTTTTCAAACTAGTATCGATACAAAGGATGAGCCCCAGCAACATAAATCAAAGAAAAGCACTATGAATATTCTCCTTTGTTTCCTTCTTTACTTTGTGCTCCACTCTCATGTATGTGCATTTTCTGAAGTCTTTTCCTCATTGTCATTCCCTTCACCTGCCTCGCCTATTCACGACGTCGTCAGCACAGCATAATACGAAAGCTTTGTTGTGAGACTCAATAAGATCGGTGAGGTTGTTGTGACTGAGCTGTCACTGGTTCTGCAGCTCCGTCTTTCTCAATAAAGTCAAACAGTTTGATTTAGCAGATTTTGCTTTTATATCAAAAAGCTCACATAAAGAAAGGGGTGAATTGTTGTTCAAAGCCTGAATATAAATGATCTGATAGACTGCGGCTAGTATGTCATTCTCCGGCTTGGCATTTTGATAATATCCAGATGAGTAAATTAAATCAAATGATTCCTCTATGGTATACAGACAGTGAGAGCTCTCGTAGTGGATGTAGAAAATTAGTTAAAATACTTTAGAGACAATTGGAAATCTAATTGTGAAAAACATCATATTTACCAAAACAATCATCAACAAACATTTTTTAATCAATGATATTAAAAAATATAATTTTGTTGCCTATAAAAAAAAAAGATATATAATGGCACAAAAAAAAAGTACAAATTAAACTCAAAACATATGAATTGCTGATATTTTAGTGTATTAGAAAGCTTGACAACCAGTTCAACTTTTTGTACTACTGTAAGTGCAAACTGAGATGAGCCTGGAAAAATGTTAGTGACTCACTCTGTCTGCGCTGGGGCATGCTGGTACGGGTCAAGCTCTGATGCTGTGCCTGCCAAGGGGACAGCAAAGGGGTGGGCAGCACACCCTACGCATAGAAAAACACAAAGGACAAAAGGCATGACATACCACTGCGCACACACACACACACATGCAAACAGAAAATCATGCCCACAGAAAAAAACACTCAGCCATAAATGCAGTGTTAGAGAATGAAAAGACAAATTAGTACAGGACATTAAAACACACATACTGACATGCAGACCCTGAATCATCTTGGCAAGTATCAAATCCAATAATCCATGCAGTTTACTCCATGTGGAAAATTTCTATAGACTGCCTGTTCATATTTTGGATATGTAAATAGTCTGCAAGATTCCTACCATAGATGAGGATTTATACCCACAAAAACACTGTTCCAGATATACCTATATGAAGTCTTTTTCTAAGCCCTTTTCTTTGACCCTGTTAGAGTTGTACAAATAAAAGAAACAACGGACATAAATTAGTTTGCCATTTCTAATATAGATTTTTTTTAAAGACAAAGATAACAGTTCATGATAAAATATTCAAATTTGAAAAAACAAGAGTAATTGAAAATTGCACTAACTGGATGCAGATGTTGAAACAAGTATGTTACATGTCATCAACACAGGGTTTTTTTTAAATATGAAGCCAAACAAGCCCCTGTTACATAGGCTACAGTTTTTTACTGCCACATTTATAGCATGTGGAAAGGAAAATGTTCCATCACCTTCCCTTTCTACAGCAAGTCTTAATTCTACTCACAAACAACTGCTGCTAAAATAAAAACAAGAACATTTTCAAAAAGTCCCCCTGTATAAATAGTATTAGGCTTGGGATATTGATTTTCATGAAAAGTATTCATTTTAACAAACAGTGATAGAAGATTGTTTGGGCTCTTAACTGTCCCAAAAAAAAAAGAGTAAAATCTTCTCATTTTCATTAATTGTTTTTCTTTAAAAATGAAGATTGGTCTGAAATGCTCATAGAGAGCCAAAAATAATATTTTCTTCAATCTTCCTTAAAGTTTAAGTTGAAACTGTAGTAGAGTATGACTTTTGGTCTAGCTACGCCCCTGGGCCTGGATGATACACACAGTACATATGTAGCACTAACCCTGCTCTGTTGCATAGCAACAACATCGTGTACATTACCAGTGCTCATGGTGAGAAGAGGAAAAATCTCTTCAGCTACTATTTTAAGGAAAGTGCACTGTTTGAAATAACACATCAGTGGAAGATAACTGAAGTCAGTCCCATTGGGGTTATGTTATTGCTAACTCCTCACAGATTATCTATATTTTTTAAAAGACAAAGTATTCTCTTTATAAATGTTCTACTGGTTGGTTACCTGTCAGATCCTTTATTGTTGTGAGCTCACTCATTTGCATGATGTGCATTTTAATTGCGGCCTTTTGACAGTATGCTTGCTCAAAAAACAAAATCTATGATAAATATCTATTTTTTGGGATTTGTAATTCGTTGATAAAAGCCAAAGTCTGAAATGGATCAATCACTGTTGTTAGTTATATTGTTATAAAACATATTTCCCAGGATAGTTCATTCCACTATCATTTTGGCTATCGCTTGATGCTGAATCATTGTCACACTAGCATGAAAGCACACTCAACTCTTTCCCTTACATGCTGTTTACTGTATCTTTAGATACAGCAATAAAGTCCTAAAGCTTTTAAAGCCAATGTGGAGATACAACTAGTCTATTGTATTATCAAAACTGTGGCCAATGCAATTTCACTCTGTGGTGGAGAGAGGGCCACTCTCAAATAGGACTTTAGTAAAAAAAAAAATTAAAAGAGTGGGAAATAAATTCTGTTAGTCACAGGAATAGAGAAAAGACGAGACGGGGAAGGTTGCACCTCCCAGCAGGTACAGCGAAAGCTATTTTAAAGCTCTCCCTTTGAGACTGCTGTAGGAAAGAGGAATGAGTTTTCCTGAACTACTTTTGCCCATGTCCCTCTTCGTAAACCAACAACTATTTCAGCAGGCAGTCTTGGAAGAAGCCTCCCACCGAGGCTTTGTTTGCTGAATGGGAAAGTAGTCAGGTTTAAGGGTAGGTTGGAGGGCTTGTGAAGAATACTGGCATAATCTAACAGAACAGAAGTGTTGTGTACCTCAGCTATACAGGGATTTACATCTTTAATATTTTACATTTTTCTGTCATTGTCATCACTCAAATGAAGGATAGACAGGACATAAAAAAAAGAGTCAGATAGAAATGTATTTTTCATATATTCTGTCTATTGACTGCTTCAAAAATAATTTGACTTCTCAAACAGCACACAGGAATCCTGGATCCAACAACTGCAAGAAATACTAGTGTCTCAGTTCTGTGCAACAAACATAACTCTTCCCAAGTAAAGCCAGATGGGGCCGTTATCCTCACTGCGGCTTTCATGACTGGACCTGTGCAGTAGGGGATAAACTATTGCTCTAGCCTTGGGGGATAAGCTTTGACAAACTTTGCCATAGACTCTCTTGTCAAGCTTTTTATGTAGTAGAGAGGTGTCCAGCCCTCTCAGTATGGTGGCAATAACAGCAACAGCAGTGGATGTGGAATAAAGTTGAACAATAAAGCAGGAAGAAAAAAATCCTGTGAAAACAAGATATTACATGTTTCTTAGTAGCTGAGAATCCTTTAAGCCTATACTTTCAAAAGAGCACATGCAAAAATTAAGATTAAAATCCAAAGATGTTCTCAGTAAGACTGTTTTGCTGTTTTAAATATTTTTAAATATTTGAACACATATTTTTAGGGTAGACCATTATATTCTTAAAATCTCATGTCACTCTGTGTAAACATAATTTTGTCTTATTTTGAGTGACGCCTGCACCGTGCTGGTATCTAGACAGATTTAATAGGAAGCATTTATCTTCGAGTGTGTCCTTTTTTTTGTCATTGTGAATAAAAAAACAAACCCTTCAATTTAAAATGTCAATTTATCTGACAATCAGGAAAAGGATAGAACAGTGTTCAAGAAAACAAACAGTGCTTGTGTGAAATCTCATTTCTCAGAAATAACCATACTGGCATGGCTGGTTTTAAATGTGTTCTCTCATGCTTACTGGCATAATTTTAATCTAAATCTTCTCTAAATCCTCAGGTGAAACTTATAAATGCATAACAATAATCAACATTTGTAGTAGGAATAATTATAAGTAATCCCATGACCTGTCACCCCTTTCCCTGTTTAGATCCTCTAATCCACAACCCAGGGCTTTATGTTGCAAGCTACAGGTAAAACTCAGGTCTGGCCACCATTTCTCACTTCACTGACTTTGGCAATTAAATCCTCACCTGTCCAAATGAAGTATGTGTATAAATAAGTGTGCCTTTGTGATGGCTTGTCTGTGATGAAAGGAAGCAGACAGAGAGAATGAGTGAGTAGAGGTAATGGTAGATCTGGGAGTGGAAGACTTTCAACCTGCAGCTTAATACTGATCACTCTGCCTTGTCCTTTCACTCCCAGTGACAGCAAATTGATCCAATTACAAAAGAGGTAAAAGAGTCAGGAAGAGTAGAAATCTCAGACTGACTGACAGGGACATAAGCACAAATAAAGAGAAAAATCTCTGAAGCAAATAAGCAAGAGAAAAAACAGAGAGCTGGAGCAAAAAAAACAAAACAAACAAAAACATGAAGGGAACTCTGAGAGGAGAAGAAGAGATGAAGCAGAGGCTGTTAAAGAAGCAGAGAGAGAGTAGGAGGTAAGCTGTAATTATCCTCTCTGTCTGCAACTGATGTAACGCAGCTTATTGTGTTCCCATTGTTTCACTGCGGCTGCTCATCTGCATGTTTGTTTATGTGGGTTATTAGAGGGGTCGACTTCACAGTCCTCAGTCAGACGAATTCACTGTTCACTCACACCAACTCTGTGTGCTCCACACAGGAGCACAAGAGGTGTGGTGTGGTGCATCACGCTCTTACAAGCGCACACAGAACAAAATCACAAGCAGTCAAACCAAAAAAAAAAAATAGTTTCATTTTGTCCTAAATCTGGAAAAAAGTGGAAGAAATAGACCCCAGATTAAATTTTTCTGCTAACTTATAAGCACAGAAAAAAACCTCTGTTGCTCCAGGGAGCTGTTCACAAGATTAATTTTCTACTGGCGACGCCTAAGTAGGTTCTACTGTGACACTTGTCATGTGACCATCTGTGACAAGCGTGACCAACATTTTGTGTATTTTCAACATTGATAGACATATTCATTCCTTATTGGTGAGATTTTTCTGAGTATGTGGCTGGACTGAGTGGATCACCAGCATATGAATATGAGAAGCTGGTGCCTAATGCAGTTGGTTAGGACATTTAGCCGATATAGAAAAAAGTAAGGAGATGGGTTACAGCAGCCCCCAAGGAAACAGTCGACAACTGTTAGAGTCCTTTCTTTGTCTTGAACAAAAAACTTTATACCAAAAAGGCAATACCCTTAATGAGCCATGTCCCAAAGTTCTAGGTTTATTTTTTTCGTTTTACTGTTAATGTGACTGCAGTGCACAGTCAGAAGTCTAAGAATCCACAGAAGGGACCACAGACCTCCCAATGTGCATTTTTAAACAGAATATCTACTGATACAGCAACAACATCACATATCGATGGTTGGGCTATAAAGATTTAAGCGATTGGCTTGTGACAGCCACGTTAATCTGGGTTTATCCTTTCAGGATAGCATTAAAAAATTACTGTCAGAGGGTAATAGCTTCTGTAGTGCTTTACTGTAAATGTCAGAGGAGGGGGAAATCAACAGCAAAGTGCATTTCAGAGCAAGAGAGGAAAATACATAAAATTACACAAGATAGAAAGAAATTTGTTCATAGATGCAGTTGTTAAAGGAAAAGCACTGAACAGTGAAATAAAGAAAACCAAACTCCATTAACGCATGAGTCAAAAAAATGTTGTTTATATGAAATGAGTGGGGTAAGGAAGGAATCAGCTAAGCTTAAAAAGAAATTAAAACAATGGAGAAAAAGGAGATTAGATGCAGGAGCTACGTTTGGTGAAAGTTCTTTTACAATACCAAGATGTGAAACAGTAAACCACAAACTTAAAAAGAAAAAGGCTGCAGGAGAAAACTCTCTTTCTGTCTGTTTTTTTTAAGTCAATATCACCGTATCTTCTTTTTTACTGATCCAATAATGCATCAAAAGTTCCCAGCTAGCGTTTTAGAACAACAGCCTGCTTGGAAATATAAAAAAATCATTAATATAATGCATTTATCCCCCCAGTGCAGGAAAACAGAGTCCAGGAAATGGTCTGCACACTGGTGATGACACAGTTATGTTGAATAAAGGAGGGGAAAATAGATGATGGAGATGAAGTGGTGTCTAAAAACAGCAACATAAAGAGTAGCGGCAAAAGCAGAGAAGCAATCTGAATGTATTGTGTTATAGTGTGGTACGGTACACCAGGCACTACAGGTCAAAGATGCTCCCACTATAGAGACGTTTCCATCAAGTGAAGCGCTGCTTTGATGGTTGCCATAGCAACTGCTAAACCATATGTTCTTATGGCAAAAAAGGAGCCTGATGTAGTTAGCAAGCTTGTTTGTTTTGTTCTTTATTTTTAGCCTTCTGCCTATGTGTTACAGCCGAGGATACGTGTACCAAATTCCTTTTTTCTATTCTAATTCTATTCGAATTAAGAAAATAGCAGAGATATATCCTATAGGAGGTTTCTCTTTTATTTATTATTAGTTCACTTTCTCTGTGGAATCATGTTACAGTTCTTCTGTCTTCCCGCTCTGTATGTGTCTGTGTTGCCCTTTTAGCTGAGAGCAGGTCAATTAGGAGAGTGTTTACTAGGCACGCTGCCTGTGGCACTCCCACTATGAAATCAATAACTGGCTGCCACCCAGCATGCTATTGTGGCATGATACTTCAAACGCGGAACATGTATCTATCAATTTTCCATCTTACTGCCTCTCTGTCTTCTTCATTACTCCCTTAAATCTCTCTCTGTCTTCCTACATCATTCCAGCGTTAACACTGGCCTGCGTGCTCTGCGATATCTGAGAGGAAGAAAGCGTGACAAGCACACTGGCAGTCTGATAAACTGTGTTTCATGGAGAGGACACGGTACAGCGATTTAACGCTCTTTCCAGTTGTGCACAGCAGGAAAAGTGCTCAACAGATCGACACATTGTATACTTCCAGACAGTCACTAGTAAGGTCCCTTGCAAATGTTTACTAAACTCAATTATATTTATAAAAGGTAATCGTTTTATTTAATCTCTAAAAAAATCTGCAACCAACCAATCACACAAAGGAAATTGTTGGGGATATATTTTTATAGAACTACATAAATATTACTGAAAGAAAACGTGTAACATCTGGACTCACAACTTGGTTTGGTGGTCTCCAGTATGTTTGGGTAGCTTTGTCATAGTGGTGCAGTATCCGTTTGTCCATCTGTCTGTCATTCTGTCTTCGTGAAGAGGGAGCCCTCTGGTGGTGGCACTGGCATCTGACCTGTTGTCCATGGAAAGGTTTCAAAGGAAGGCATGTTTTAAAAAAAGAAAGTAAGTCAGGAATGGAAGATTGAAGATGGCATTCAGGCTATACATTTATTTTTATTTATTTTTTTTTAACAAAAAACTGTATTGTTCATAATGAAATACCACATTTTAAGACTAAATACTTGGTGTTTCCCCACAACAAGGTTTAGCTTAAGTTTCACATGGGGCTTTTTTGTGTAGAGAGTGAATCCTCTCCATAGAGGATGTGATGTTTATATGTGGGTATTCTTCCAGTTTCCTCTACTGTACAAAACCATGCAAAAAAACAACCAACGGTGACCAACGGTCCCGGGTATACCCTCCCTCTCTCATGGTGACAACTCTAATGGGTTCCAACAGGGACAAAACTCCTCATGATAAATATAAGAAACAGTTTTAAGCAGCACGTAGGTTTTCTAAATCTGAATTAATGTTAGTCAAGTTTAGTAAAGTCTTGGTTGTCCCCATTACAGTTAAATCATTATTATTGATTTGTAATCTTATTTTTCTTTCAACGCCTTCACTTCTTAGAGTCTCTACACTCATTAAAGTTAGCAACAGATATGAAGACATGTCTTACTCCTTTTGCTCGCAGGGTGTAAAGGCACAGCAATGAAGAATGCATTGTGGGTGGATGTTAATTCTAATTGGACAGATAGTAGGCGGCAACTAAGCTGGTGGACAGGCCTTTCTTTGACATTTTGGCATTTCTCAATATGGCAGGGATTTGTATAGTGTTATCCAGGCACAGAATTTCTGGCTAACAAGGGAAAAGTGGAGGCGGAGCGAGTCAAAATGTAACAGCAAGGATGTAGTTGGCACAAATAACACCTTGTAGGAATAAAAAGAAATACCCATCAGAAACTGTTTTCTCACCCATACTGAAAAATATCATGGTATGTCTTAACTTACTCTCAGGGATATAAAGATAAGTTCCTTATGTTGTTTTTTCCTGGATTCTCAAAACCTTTTAATGTTATAATGCTATAAGTAAATATATTCCAAAATCATTGGCAGTTCTATGTTTTCAGCCAACTACATTGTTTTAAATATTGAATGTTCATACAACTCTAAATAAAAACTGCACTTATATAATTTTTAGACATTCCATCATCAATATTTAACAGATAATCACAGCTTTATTTATTTTTTCATGTAATCTCTGTCCCAAATACAAGTATGGTGGCAGAGCTGCTCTTAAGTCTAATAGTTGCATTGTAAGCATAGTCAACATGAAATATTCTGCGCAGTCCCTTTACAGACATGTTGCTTCTATCAGTCCCCACTGAACAAATTTACCATTTGTTCCTGCTGATTTTGCTGTTGTAGCTGTTGACACTGCAAAGTGAGGTGTGCAATTGTCTTGTCCCGAATCCTGAGCTCCTCTCGCAGTACTTGTACTTCCTTAATCAATGCTTCCAACTGAAAACAACACACACATTGAGCAGTAGGAATATGAGACGACCTGAACTGAGTGAAAATTTTAAATATATTTCTCTGATAGCATAGCTGTGATGCATTCAGCATCTCCAGTAAGCATAACTATCAACCTAAAGTAAAGTTTCCTACCTGTGATGCATTGGTGTTTTCTTCAGATGTCTCAGAAACATCTGCTGGAAAATCTTTTTCCTCAAGCTGGAAAAAAAATACACACAGGAGGAGTCACACACAGATGCAGAATACACTGTGAGCTGTATCAATTGCCTTAGGCATGCCTCAAGAGTAATATCTCACTACAGTGAAAGAATTTTACTATTTTGCACTAACACTCCACTGACCCTGAACTGTCAGCAGCCAGTGTTTTATCCCAGAGGCACAGTATGCCATTGGGCATTCAATACATTTACTTCATTGCACTCACAAAAATTGGCCCCACACTGTGTAAAATAACAAATTTGGGTATATTTTTCTGACAACAAGGAAATGTTTCTTTGTTTGCTTTAAAGGCTAGTTATCACATTTAGAGAACAAACTTTTAAAGTTACCTTTTAAAAACAACACCAATGCCAGGTCATGATTTGAAACAGTGTATTTTTGTTACCAAGAGTCACAAAGGTTTATCAAGTAGTCATCCTACTGTTGCTCAGCTGCCTAGAATAGAAATTTAATTTCTACCCAATGTTCATTAAAATTGCATAGAATTAACCAATTAGAGGTGCTGAAGGGGTCTGCTAGATGTCTGACTTTAAGAACAATGAATCAAAGACAAATTATGATTAATGAAGATGAGACCCATTTTAAAGTTAATTATCTGAGTTCAGTATGATATGAAAAGAAAACACAGTTATTAGAAGCTAGAAAAGAAGGTAATTTTACGCTGAAATAAAGATTTTTGCTCACGAGGCCTCCAGTGTTTACTTAGTCAATCGATGAAAACATACTGAACTCATCTTCAGGAGAGATTTGTTTTAAATGCAAGTATCAATCCTGTGTCTGTTATAGTGCCTAAAGCATGTCAACACATTAAAGATCATTTTGATCTGTGCAGTGAGAAGGATTTTATCTATACAGTTCTACAACTGTTTAGAATAGACAAAGCTCTATGTGTTCATCTCACATGTGAGAGAAAAGTTTCACAAATTGTAACATTTTCTTTCTCTTTATTCTTAACTTTTTTCTCTCTTGCAGAGTTTGTTAAATGATCTGCCTCACAAACACATATGTATGTACATATGTCTACATGATACAAGTAAACAGATGCACGGTCAAATATCGCACACTTTTCCTGTTACTTATATTGGGAACAATGAACACAGACACCACTTCCAAAAAATGTAAGTATTCAATAGTACTCTGGAGCACTAAGTTGTTTGTAATAGACAGTTAACAGTAAACAGCACGTAAAAAAGATCGGCCGGTTCCCTTGTAGGAATGCAACCGTATTACAAAAAATAACAAGAGACACTGAGTTCTCTCAACAGTGGTGCCTGAAACAATATAAAGTTTTTCAACATTGACATAGATCTGAAGTTGTGGCTCAAACCTGTAATAATGTCTTAAGTCTGAGCAGCTGATTTTTGAGTAAACTGCAATCCTGAGTCATGTGCTCGAGGGTAAGTTCATCCAGCGTTGGTCTGAACCCGTGCTGCCTGCCTTCAGACTGGACAGGCTGTGAAGAGGTCCTTGAAGCTTTCAGACCATTGTAATTTTGGAAAACGTGGGCCCGACTAAAAAAGACCATTCAAAAAACATTAGTCAGACATATAATTAGAATGATATTTGCTATGTTGACTTTTCCTTTGTTCTTCGATTTTTTTTCATACTAATGTTAACTTTTTAGGCAGCCTGAAGCCTGACCAACCTGTTATCATTGTGCAAGTGGTCCGGTCCACTCCAGCGGTGCTGTTTACGCCGCTGCCCCTGTCGGCTGGCCCGTTCCATACGCTCATTATGGGACATTCTGTAAAAGCCTGTAACATTTTTTTTTTCATGAATTGGAGTAAGAGTGAAACATTGAAAAGACACTTAAATATGTGTTAGAAACAGACAGCAACTGAGAGAAAAAAGAAAAGAAAAGTCAAATTAAACTTAAAAGTGTCAACAGATATATTTGGAAAGAATTTTTACAACTGCAATAATAATGTAATTGAAAGAGAAAAGACAAGAAAAAAGTCAAACTTAAGGTCTTTCTTTGATTCTCTCTATTTACAGACAGCACAAACACACTCACACTTAACCTCGAAGCAATATTTTCAAGAAATCCTGATTACATAGGAAAAACTTGATCTTCAAAGAAAATACAGTGACATGCAAATTAATTTTCAAGGAAGTATTGTAAATGGAAACAGTACTTGGACACACTCAGTAGCATTTCACTGTGGAATGAACCATGACTGCAAGAAAATTGGCACCTAACAGTGTGATCGTCGGGAAATTGAAAAGATCTTTGACTTTCTACATGAAAGATACTCAAATACTAAAGGGACAAAGTAGGTAGAGAATTAATGTATTGGATTCAACAGTTGTGGTTAAGCTGCTTTAACCTAAGAGTCACCAAATAACGGAGGAGCAGACTGGCTGCTTCATACAGACCTGTTACATTCCAAGAAACTTAGCGGCTCCCATTTATTTTTTTCCAGCTCAGAAAAAGTCCACAGAAGTTAAACAAATAATAGAAGTTCCAATTGCAAAAGGTCCATAAATGTAGAGAAACTCAGACAGTCGGTACAGAGGAATGACTCCTTGTCTGGTCAGCTGGAGAGCTGTTAAATGGCCAAAGATAAAGTCGGCCCGGCTTTCAGCCAGCCCGGCCCTGTCTTTGTTGACAGCCTTGTTTTTCTGGGAACTCCCTAGGAACTGGAGCTGGGGAGAGAGCAACTGAGGTGACTGGTTTGTGTCCAAGCTAGGAAGTCACCAGCTGAGAGAGGGAATCTGTGCCCCCTCTCTTGTCATGGGACCTGACAGCTGCATGAAAAGACAACATGGGTCCCCCCTCTTTTCTCTTCTCCCCTTTTCTTTCTTCCCATTTTGTGGCAGTCAGAGTGTCGTCAGGAGAAACACCCTTCCTGCTGCCACATCTCAGGGACTGCCCTGTGGGCTGGGTCTATGTGGACCCTTCACTGTGTCTTGCTTTCACTCTTTCGCTTCTTGTGACATTAACTCTACCCATGACAGAAAGCTATAAATAAGGCTGCTACCCGAAAAGGAGTAGGCACGGATGACGGTCTAGCTCACATTCCTCTGGAGGGAACATTCCTCTCCCTCTCTTCGTCTCCCTTTCTCATCAACAAGGACAGCACAGTTTACAGACACCATTTACTCATTTGAGCGTTTCTTGATTACAATAAGCTAAGCTACGCCAAAGTTTCTGTTAAGGGCATTCAATAAGATAATTCCAAGTTTTTAATAATATCTAAAGCATCAGTTGAAAGCTACAGCGTGTAAAATAATACATATTTATGGTAAAATATAACTGTTTGGTGAAAAAATGTTTTGTTTTCATGAGCTTATTTGTGCAGGCTGGCCGCCTACATGGGACAGATTACAAGCATAAAGACGCATTGAAAAAGAACACTTTTAGTGGGTTTAAAAATAATTCAGAATTTGCAACAGCAATAGACAAGTTTTATTCCAGATAATCATAAATGAGACACTTAGGTCTTCTAACTGATGCCAAATTTGTGTATTCTCTCCATGACAGGTCTTTAGTCTGCTCATTTACAAATCTTTTATGGGCTTTGGGATGGCTGTTGTCTCCAACTTGACCCATATATCCCACGAATTGTTAGACAGTTACTTTAATCATCATGGATAGACCATACCATCACATTTATGGGTATCTTTACACCTAAATTATTTTATCCAGTGATGAGGGCATTTAAACATGATATGAACAAAAATTGTACATCAAACATAGATTTGTCATGCCTCTGCTCCTACTTCTCCTATAACAGGATCAGTTGCAAACCTTTAAAATTAATCCAGCGAGATATAGTGAGGACAACAGGTAAATATTTTTCATGATTTTTCATGATGATTTTATTTCATACCTGTGATATGAAACCTGACCTGTTAAAAAGCTGATCATCATTAACTTGATAAAGATACAATATGCATTAAGGTGTCACAGTAGACCGAGTTAGTCTCAGCAAAGTGTATCTGATGAAGTGGCAGTTGTGTGTACCACATATATGTAGCAGGGGGGCTGTGGTGGTCAATTTTAGGCTTCTTCTTGACAGCAAATTTGCATACTCACTTCACAGAATTTTTGTGTGCTGAAGGGAGGCTTGTTTGTGTATTCAAAGCCAGTCACAGACATTTGCAATAAACTAGTGCATTAAACCCATTAGCAATAAATGGTACTATGTGAGGATCGGCTTCAAGGCTGACAAGCAAAAATCTACTCCCAAGAATTCATTATATTTCATGACAGGAGAGGTCAGTCCTCTACCCTTTTTTCCCTCTCCCACACAACACAATATCAAATAATCTGAGGAAGCCATAAGGATGTCAGCGCTATTATTGCATGCTAATGATGTTACCTAATTACTATTACCACCTACAACAAAGCTATTTTACAAAATTTTGATAGCACTGGCACTTCAATACAAGTTTAAATGGGTGACAAAGCTCACCCTTCAGACAAGACTGATATATATAAGAACTAATCAGAAGATGATAATGTAATATCTAAATCAATAACTACAACAGAAATCACTTGAAACATAATGCTACATTTGTCGAGAGCAATCTAATTACGTATATGCTGTCCCCATCAAGTCCGGATCTGTACGTTACACCTTTGCAGCAATCTGCACATACACACAAAGGCAACCAGCTGGCTGAGAACCATTGGAAGTTTTTATAGCATCCATTTGAATTCTGGAGTTGTAATTGAATAATTCTTCAGCTGCTAAACATTAAAATATAGACAGCACAAGATAACACAACAAGGTATCCATTATAGAAATTTAATGGATGTTTGCTGAGGGAATCTTCACCCAAGGCAAAACAGAATTAAATTTATTCAAGTCATTTTATCCCATACAAGGAGTTCACTGGAAGTGAAAAGTTTAGACCTTGAGAATGCATTAATTTACAACACTTTTGCTATAGGTAGCCACTTATGCAAAAATAATGGGCATCCTCAAGCCCATGACACTAAAGTATTTGAAGGACCTCTTTAATTTAAACCTATATGTTGCTGTAAGTGCACGGAGAACTGAGTACGAGTGTGTGCGCCCTGACCATGTAAGCCATCCTCTGGGAGATCAACGTCCAACATGAGGTCATCGTCTTCTAAATCCCCAGTTCCAGGTGGGTCCAGGTTGTTTAGAATATCCTGAGGGACCAACAATATTGTGTGTGAAACAGATTTCAGTATACAGTATAGCAAAAGAAAACATACTGCATTTAACATTTTATTACTACAATAGCTAAATAAAAACAATAAATGACTCTCAGAAGTACAGAGATGCATTATTGACAGCAATTAATAGAATTATAAAAGCTCAGTTTTGATTTGCTCATCAATTTGAAACTCCCCACAATTTAACCGTTTTCTAGTACTAATGACTAGGTTTACCCTAAATACACAACTTCCAATTATTTCATCCACATTTCTTTCTATTTCCTGACTGTTCTGCTCATTTTTAACAGGCATATTAATTAATTTCCTCTGTGATACAGCTTTAATATGGCCTACCCCCTTTCAAAAGCATAATAGATTATTATTCCGTACATATAGATGCACAATCAGAACTGACTTTCAGAAAGATATCGACCAATTATCAACCAATAACACTCTAAAAACACAACAAAGACACTTCTAACAACAGCCTCAGAATTTGAAGCTAGTCTGACTGTTTTGCTGCTGTCTACCAAATGTTTCAAAGCACACCCAGAAGCAAAGAGAAGAATCGACAGTTCAAAGCTTATTTTTCATGGCATTTTTTGCGCCTTACTAAACTTAATTGGCTTTGTCAAGAAGACACAAGTGTAAAATGACTTATTATTGAATAGCTTTTGTGTCGCACAATAACTGACTGGTTCGTCCGAGTTTCAGACTTAATGACAAAAGCATAATGAGGGAAATAGAAATACTTCTGCAGTCTTTCAAATTCTGCCTGCAAAGAACTATGTGGAATGTTTACTTTTTTTGTAGAGTCTGTGAAGAAATCAATCTGTTTCATCTATTTATTTCCACTGGTCATCCTCACCCTTCACCTCAACTTGGAGCCCTTTTTCCTCGCACTTTAACCTCACTCTAATCCTTCATAAATTTGACTTAAAATTAGAATTTCTTATAACCCAAGGAAGATTTTTCCTTTCAGAAAACATCTACCTAAATTTGCTACTTTTTTTTAAGCATCAGAATTGATAATGGAATACATAACTCAGATGCATCGATCCAAGGAGCAAGATACCTAGACTCTTGTTCACTGACATTTTACTTTAAAGAACAAAACCCTTCAGCTGAAAGAGTACATTTCTCATCTCCATATACATAAAAGAAGCTGAAAGATGAAAGGTATGCACAAAGATGAACAATTTAATTTAAATGCCTATATGATAGTGAGCATATAGATTTATTGTGTTCTGCACAATACTTGATAGAAAAATATTGTCAGCTGTTAAGCCTTTTGTCATTCAGGACCTGGGTACACATAAAGCTTTTGTTATTATACGATTATTAATGGGGAGGATATCCATCTTTTAAAAACACAAGCTATTTCTTGTTTTTCTTACTTTTTTACCATTAGTTTCATGGCTAAAGTTGTTAAAGGTGATTTATGCAGTTGGACAATCATTTGAATTGACACCAACTAGAATTTAAGTTTGTCTCTGTTTTTTTAACTCTTAAACAAACCATGAAGACTCAAGGATCAGGGTTTTCTATTACAATTAAAATTAATATGAACATTTGTATGTATTTTTATACATCTGCATACTTTGATTGTATAAAAACAATTCTCATTATGCAGCCCAAACATCCAATTTAAGATTTTTCATTGACACTTGGACACTACTCTACATATTCTCTACAAGGTGAATGATGTGTCTGCCACACAATTTAATGCACCTGGTCAATACATGTATGTATTTTTTGTGTTATTTCCCCAGTTGAATAAATAAATAGTATTATATGACCAAGGTTGTGGTCACATAAATAATGCATTCAACACGTTGTTTTCACACAAAATCAGTCCAACAGTTGAAAGGAAAAAAGAAGAACGCATAAATCACTTTAATGCAGAAGCCCCGTGTCTTTATAATAGGTACAAAGGTATTTTGTAATTCATAGAAAAAACTAAAAGTGACTTACACTGATATGATATGGTATGCTACGGGTCTGTTTGATTGCCAGCCATCTTTCTTTGTCACGGTTCATATTAGTCTGGATTTGCTGAGTTAGTGATGCGTCGCTTTTCATGATGTGTTGTGGTAACATTTCAGTATATACAATCTCACTATACATACTGACAGCACTGGTAAATAGAAAGCTTCCTTGTGAAGGTCACCATATAATGAGCAGTTGGAAATTTAGGACACAGCAACTAAATAACTTTAGCGAATCCTCAAGATCTAATTCTCAATGTCATAGCAAATCATACAGCGGATAAACAAAGAACTATGTGAAATTTCAGTTAAGAGTAGTCGTATTTTCTCTTTTAGGTTGAATTGACTGAAAATGCCAACAAATAGTTTTTCAGATGCAGCATGTACAAAATAAAGAATTTTTTATCTTTCACGAATGAATGTAGAAGAATTTACTCCCATGCCTATGTACACACCTTGAGCATTTGAATTGACAGCTGCTAAGTGGCTAAGTGGCACCCACCCTTAGCCATGGAAGTTGAAAATACCGTATTGACACAGACTTCCTTTAAAGACTGTTTTGTTGGACAGTTGGACCAGGTTTGTTTCTGCAGACTAGCAGACTGGGTGTACTGTGTATAGGATGGACCCACTAAAGAGTACCCCACTGACCACTAGGATAGGCTCAAGTTCTCCCCGCGACCCCATTAGGGAATAAGCGGTAACGATAATGGATGGATGTCTAACATGGCTACTGACACATGTCAAATATCATGAAAAGGGCCTTTTGACAGTAGAATGAATAAATATAGCTTTGCAACAAAAATATTAATAATTATTCGGTGTAATTTCAGCAAATACAAAAGTAAACAAGAGATATTCCACCAGTTCATAAACACAACACAACTTCAGCTTGTGCACTGAGCTTTTTCAGTTACCCAACAACACACAGGTCGGGTTTCGTATGAAATGGATGAACAATTGTTTGGGAAAAAAACCCACTGGGATAGAGGATTAAGGGTTTAGAGGTGAGATATTTCTCATCTGAATAAATTGCATATGCCACAGGAACACAGATAAAAACAGTATTTTTTTTATCTCCATGTTTTGTTTCCGTTACATTGTCTTGCACAGGCAAGCAATCAGGGACAGACACGGGCAGGACAGGGGCGCCATGCTAGCGGAGTGTTAAATGAGTGATGACAGCTGTAGAAGAGAGCAAAATAGAGTTAGAAAACCCTTGAATCAGCAGTATGCTTACCCAAGATTTTTCTTTTTCATCATTTAGTTTGACGCAAAAGATGTATACATTGTCGACAGAACAACAATGTACTCTCTGTACCACCTTGAATATACTGTGCTTAACTGTAAAATACGTATCTACTGACATGAGAGATGCACTCTTAGTCATAAATAAACTAACTTTAAGATAAAAAACAGTATACACATAGGAGAGTATTTGCACTTATGATCAACAATTTTTAAAAATATCCTAAGTCATACATTACTGCATTGTGTACACCACATAATTCGCAAACTGATATTGGAATTGTGTTTTTTATGCTAATATAATGTAATACTATGTACTGTTCTTTTTCACATATATGATACTGTAGGTCAAGCTTCAACAAAATGTGTGAAAACTCAAACTCTCCGCCTTATATAAATGACTCAGTTACACTGAAATTATTTGCCTTCAAATAGTATTACATCAAAAACAAAAATGCACTAAGTCCCAATGATCTCTGCGAATAAGCTGAGCTGATAGTGGTTCTAATGGTAAAGCTTATGGCCAAACAGCTACCACCTAAAAAGTACTTAAAGAGAAACCCAGTCTAAATCAAGATTCTAGTTTGAGAATATTAATCAAATTCCACTGTTCTTATTGCATATTTGCTGTCAGCATAAACAGGCCCTGAGCTAATATTCTGCTAAATCTTTATAGATGCACCGTGTAGACAGCAAATCAAAGCAATGCCAGGAAAAATGTATAGGCTATACAGTCACTTTATTTAATTTATTTAGTTTTATGCAATTTTGCCTGTGAAAGCCATTCTGGATTTGTCTGACCAATCGGCTGCTTTCATTACATTTATTCTACCAAGTTTGGACTCGTGAGGGGCCACTTTGAATAACATCACAGGAGGGCTTTTCTTTGACGTGGCAGACAAAAGCAGGTTGACTTTAAGCCTCATTCCTGTAAAAGCTCAGCTCAAGCACTGACAGCATGCTCCATAAATGTCCGAGCGATCAGCAGCAAAATGCCATCAGCAGCTTATCAATTTAAACATTTTCAACTTGGTAACACAAAAACCATACAATTAGAAGGAAAGCTAGACAGCTACACGCAATCATTCGTTCCATCTGAGGTTTTTAACCAGATTCGATCAAAGGCAGTTTAAAAATATTAAGACTCATGGGGGAGAATTTCCAAGGTAAAGCTATGCATGGTTAATGAAATTAGAAGATCTGCACGATTAATCCACAAAGGTGATTTGTTTTAAACTAGTTTTTCTCATTCTGCTGAAAAGGTTCTATTCAGAAAACACCATTTCAAATAAAAGACCTCATCTACATTAAAAGCACAAAAAACTCATTTGTGGAAGAGTCAGAATCTCAACAAATTCAGAGACGTGTTCTTCTTCTTTTGTTTAATAGAAAATGACATTGCCAATTATTCCATCCTTCCATTATCCAACCTTACCCTTAACAGGGTCGCAAAGTGCCTGGATCCTATCCCAGCTGACATTGGTCAAGAAGCGGGGCACACCCTGCAGGTCACCAGTCCATTGAAGGGCGACACAGAGACAAACAACCACACAGACTCACATTCACTCCCATCAGAATGTCCAGTTAACCTAACATGCATGTTTTTGGATAGTGGAAGGAAGGTGGAATACCAAGAGAGAACAGAGATGCACACTCCACACAGAAAGGGTTAGGGTTAGGAGGATCATCTAGCTGTGAGGCGATGCCACTAACCGCCCAACCATCATGTTGCCCACAATGTTGTGCAATATTGAAAGTTATAGATTGATTCTACCCTGTGGCCGTTTAAGAGATGAAAAGGAATGAAGTATTAGAAATGCTCAATGTATCTAAGGTGGTTTTTAACAGGGATTTGGTGACTTTATGTGTGGGTGGGGTAAAATGGGCTAAAAATCAGCTAAACTGACAACATATTATATGCTTTATTGTATTAAACAGTGACTACCTCCTGCCTGGCTGTGTTGAAACAAAAATGTTATTACTTTTCTTTGAGGTTGCTACCAGAACAAGAGTCGACAGTGGAAACCATCTCACAGCATGCGTCCTCCACCTACACAATCAAGACTTTTTATGGGTGCTAGAAAAAGTTAAATAAGTTATTTCATCAAAACAAAAACATTTCAAAAGTTTGAGCATAGAATGGATCCAGGTCTGTTGTTGTTGCTCGACATCGAGCTCAGGCTCTAAAAAAAACATTCAGTGAGTTGCAGCCCACAATTTCAGCGCCAGTTTTATAAAGCTGGTTTTGTGCTCATCAGCATGGTAAATCACAGGAATGTCATTATAAGCTCAGGTGGCCCACTCTTTGATTTTGCACTGAGGTTTATGAATACAGGCAGCCACAAATCAACATAGAAAAAAGACACACAAACCAGAAACGCTTTAAAGCACACCCACGTTGTATAATCTTAAGGATGCACAGTGTCCCCAAGTGGACTTGAAAAGCCACTGCAGTCACACTCACAGAAGCTGCTCATCTAACCAACTCACTCACCGAAGTGAGACAAAAGAAAAACAGATATATTCAGCTGCATGAACCATGATTGAATGGCTTGTGTTTTTATGTGTAATTAGGATCATCCCTCTTTTGCAAAGACTAAAAAATCTTTCCTGTCAAACTCCTGCTGAAAAGAGCATTTCATTTCAATTTTTGACAGCCGCTATTATTGTGTCACAACTAGAACCGCCACTATTTTGTTGTATATATCAAGTATGCCAATCATTTTGTACAATGCTTTGTAGTTGTTTCTCTTTTCGGTTCATTATAAGCAGCAATTTGCTCAGTGCACAAGGCAAGAATGAGAAGTGAGACACAAACAGATGCAGGGGAAATGGGAGAAGAAACAGGGTGGGGAAAAAAGGGAGCTCACCGCATCCAATTACAGTAAGTGGGTTCATTTTCTCTAATCAAATAGCTCAGTTAAATATCTCACAGGCACATTTCCCATAGAGTTAGTCTTCACACATCAGCAATCAGCAACTGCTTCTCACTCGTTTGCTCCCATTCAGTTTCTCTTATTTTCTACTGTTTTCTTAAGATTCTGTGCTTATCCTCTAGCTACCACTTACCCTCAGACCTTCCCCACCAAGCAGCAAGGGCTGTGTTACAACAACCTTCTTGTCTGCTCACAAACAAAGTTGTTTGTGGGCAGACAAACAACTGCATGAAATGATTTCTCCACTGATTTCTGGTGTGCTGAACTTGATGGCACTGCCTAGGGTTGTAAATGATGGTTACCAGTGATGCAAGAACTGCCTGCAGTGATACCCACAGGGGGCACTCATTGTCTGGGTAAACAAATTAGAAGCACTGTTCAAAAGCAGAATGCAATAGCTAGATTTTGTTATACCCCTACAATTTATTCGTATTATTTATTTTCATTTAATTTATTCACAAGTAGTTTTGCTACTGCTGTGACTAAAGGTAAGAAGTTTTAATTTCTGGGATCCTTTAAAACACTAATATCTATTATTATAATGTGAATACTTAAATAATTATGTTATGTGGATGGTTTCTTAAATGTCTTTCTTAAAAAAACTTCAGCAACTGGTTTCCTGAATGATGACAGTTTTGATCCATCTTACAAATGTCCTAAAACACTTAAACACTAAATCCATAAGACAGCGTGAATGACTCTTATTCAGCTACACATGGGCATGTGCATGTGTTTCTAATAATCACAGTGCTGAGCAAATACAGACAACACGTGCATATTCACACACAGTTTGCCATTTACTTCATAGTTGTAAAAGTCCATTGTTGAAAGATAAGCACATCAAATCTTTTGTACCTTAAAGCATGTTTTAGCATCACATGATGAAAGACAAAAGCTTATTATATCATTTCTAATCCTGCTCATTTTTAAGGTCTTTATGCATTCCTGGGATAAGACACCCTGGTACAGGAATACAGAGAACCAAAGTAAGGCCAGTGATGTTGTTAACACATAGTTGGCAGGCATGCAGGTCGTCCTTTCTCTTAGGGAGCGAGGGCTTTGGAATCAAAGCAGCAATGAAAAACTTTCACAGCCTTCATTCAGCTTTAATTACACAGTTTTCCATTTCAAATGACTCATTTTGAATTATTAAAAATTATTTAATGACCAAATGAGCAGTGAAATTTTCATGATGTGTGTGAAGTTTAGTAAATATTCATAAAGAGGGAAACTACACTGCATAAATAATATAGTTTTTTAGCAGATATTGCTGCGTCTGTACAACGTTTTTATAATGAGAAAATTACCTGCACTGCACCTTAATGTAAATCTAGATTACTTTAGGATCGCTTCTCACAGACACAGACAAGTTAGCGGCAAACCAAATTCAGCCACAGATATTACAACAAGTAAATGGTTCCTGCACCCCTCTGAATAGTTGTAATTTTTCAACACAGGAAAAATGATCATTTCCGAAATGTAAAGGCTGAGGAAAGAGTGAGCCTTCCTATCAGTGAGGAGTAATTTGGCCAGTTTTCCAGACTGAAGAAAAGTGAAACCAGTAACAGCCATCTTTGTGATGACCAAATTATAGGAACAATTAACAAAGATTACAAGTCTGACCTCAAGAATATGGAACTCACCATACTGTTGAGTTCCGAGTCATCATAACTGTCAAGGAGATGAGTTCCACATCCCCCAAGGGGCTCAAGACCCTCTTCGTCCCACATGTAGGTTCCACTTGAGCTGTTGGAGGGTGATACCTCAACAGAAAAAGCCTGAGGGGCATCTGCCTGCTCGGGGGACAACATCATCGATGCCCGGGACTCATGCAAAGAGCGAACTTCGTTTTCTGCAGAAAAGACACATAAAATTGCGCTAGAAAATTGTAATGTTATACATCAAACAATTGAACACATTCAAAATAATGTCCGATTCATTTTTATTGATCTATTCATATTTAATTACCAGCCAGATTCAATGACTCCCAGGCCACCGCTTCATTGACACAGATGTGTAGGGGGCTTTCAGAAGGGCTTCTAGATTTCTTGTTATCAGGCATTTCCCCATCACTGAAGACATCTCCCATACAGTCCAAGTCATCTAGAAACTCTTCACTGGTGTCACCTCTGTCTAGCGATGAAGCAGAAGATAATGACATGTCCTCTAGAGTCTCGCATGCTGCCGGACCAGAACTCTGCCTACTTTCACCACTTTCTCCTCCACTGCCAGTGCCATTTCCAGAGCTTTCATCACTGTCATGGCGAATGTCTGCTTTTTCAGCCTCATTGGCTGGTTCAGCATCGACCGTTCCTGACAGTGCCCCAGATTCAGAGGCTCCCGAGGAACGTATACCATCCCTGACCCTGTCTGGTAAAAGAGGTTTCTGTCGCTTGGCCTGTCCAGACTGAGATATTCTGTAACCAAAGGAGCCCCCATTGTTGGACAGTGACTTGGTCAGTATAGAACTGGGAAGCAGAGGCTTTTTCAGAGTCCGGGGAGTACCAAGTGCTGGAGGGATTGAGGGGTTGGGCACCGAGGAGGCTGATGGAGGAGCTCTGCTGTGCTGAGGTCCCCCTTCTCCTCCACTTAGACAACCTGAACCTCCGAGACTGCCATTTAGACCTAAACCAACTCTTCCATTGCTAAGTTGAGGAGGTTTGAGAAAACCACTCCTAGGCGGCCGGAGCTGAGTGTTGGCCAGAGGCTTAGCAAGTTCCACAGCTCGATTAAAGGAGAAAGATCGTGTCATGGGCTCATTGGTGGGTGAAGGAATCTGTTTGAAATGAGTGAAGCTGTTTGAACGCACCATGTTGTCTAAGTTTATGATCTTCAGACTTTCATTAGAATGGGAAAGGCTGTCTTGACTGTTGCTTCTGGGAGAGGTAGAGCCTAACATCGATGGCACAAGCCGAGACTCTGATAAGGTTCGAGCAGGAATGCTGGATCCGGTATGGCCTATTTTTGAAACACCATTAATTGGGCTTTGGCTTAACTTCATCCCTACTTTGGGACTCATCTTTGAGGATTGCTTGGGTATAGCTTTAGGGCTAGAAACAGCCATCATCAACGATGATGACCTGCGCATCTTAGGCGTTGATGGAGAGCTATTCTTTAGCTCTTTAGCCAAAGAAAAAACCTGTGACTGAGCCTTGTCTTCGCTTGAATCCCTTGGAGAAGTTGGGGTGGAGGGGCAAGAAGAGTTTATCCCTTCATCTCTCTTCCATTTCAGGGAAAGAGGGGAGGGACGGATCAAACCATTTTGCCGTGTTCCTGTGGAAATGGTCTTGCTATCCTGGGAAGGAGAAGTAGGTTGTGTAGAACCATTGGAAAGGAGTCCAGTGCTACCAGCTGAGGGGCGTCCACCAAACTTAGGCAACCTGGATACCATGGCAGGTCCGATTGGTGCTTTTTCTTCCATTAAATGCCAACAAAGGCAAGAAGGAGTTGGAAATATTTGCAACTGGGAAAAGAACAGAAAGGACAGTAGAAAATTAGTTTAAACTGTTTACGTTAACTTCAGAAGTGTTATAATCTTTAAAATACTTACAATAATGCTAATACATGATGTGCATTTTTCAGTTGTTGTACTTTTGAATGACTTGGCTGTGAGTTTATGTTGTGACTACCATGCGAAGGTAGTTAAATTACAAAATTACATATGCGAAAATTGTACTTTTGCAACTACACAGAGGGAGAAATCTAAACAAAACTAAATAGCTTACAACAAAAAGAGAACGTGATCAATGTGAAATCTATTTAAAAAGGAGCAAAGAATTTAAACAAAAAAGACTAGACCTAATAGTAAATTAAATTAACAGAAATAATGTTTGTAAGAAGTTATAAGAAAAGAATAAGATTTTATTCTTTCATGATATGACACCTGTTTCAGCAAATTTGGCATAAGCATGCCTTTTCAAGAAAGAAATGGGCAAATGAATAAGTAGCGCCTGGGGAACAATGGGGAATCAGTGCTGGGAAAATGGCCAACTTGTAGTGAATAGGCAAAAAGGATGTACATTAAGCAAATGGAGGGAAAACACAAATGGAGGGAAAACACAAACCTGATTTTTCACATTTGTTAGATTCATTCAGTTGCAAACCACCATGCAACGAGGCTATATTTGCACATTGTGGAATTTCATGTTACACCCATCTGATGTGAAAACTCATTAACTTAAAGTTGTTATCATCCAGATGGCTGTTATTTGGTGGGAAGAAACTAAACCATCAGCTTGAAGATACAAGTTACTATTTAAAAGCTGCATTTTGAGTTGTCTGAAGACCCAAGAAACACATTACTTCTCTTCAATGTCCACCCCCATAACAAGCAGTAAATCTCATAAGAGGAGACTTTTGACAAACTGTCACAAGGATACAAACACATAAATTGGAGCAATCACTCAATCATATTATTAAGAGAAAAGAAGGAGTACTGTTAACCAATATGGATTTCTTCTCTAAAAAAAAAAAAGAGAAAAACCTCTCACTGCCCTACTTTTCCATGCAGGGACACGCGTGCATATAAATAAAAACACACCCACTCAGTACTGCCACAGAAATGTCTGACTATGTCACCATCCTAATCTGTTTCATACACACACAAATGCTATGATCACAAAAACACACAGTTACACAAATAAAATCAGGTCAACAGCCCTGCAGGCAGGGCAGCCAAAGCCTCTTTGCACTGGGGAGGGGTGGTGACTTCATGTCTGTGTTAAACTGATGGGGTGGGGTGATCAGGGATTACCACAGTCAGTGTCCCCTTAACTTTTCAAGTTTCATTCATGTCCAAATAGAAGATCAGTTTGTGGTAAATACACACACTGAGCAGTTCTTTTCACTTAAGATGATTTCTTTCTCGTCACGAGCCACTGTGAGGTCATGCTTACATGATGTTTCAGTGACCTATTATTGTCCAAGATCAAACAAATCAATGTGTAAAACTGTATCTTTAAAAAAAAGTGATCAAACTCCACATTCAAAAGCAGGTAATTGTTAATAAAAATTAGTTATGATTGAGGCATTTCATCTGTACAATAACTCAACTATTTGTTTTATATTTTTGAGAACGACATGTTTGACTGACAAGATTTCTTTCTAAAACTATAGAGCCAAGATCAATGTGTCAACAGCATCACAATCAAACAAAAAGATCCTGACTAAAAAAACAGGCCATCTGTTAGACACTCTTATCGGTCAATCTGCCCCAACCCCTTAGTATAAAAGATTAAAAACAATTTTTTAAATACCTTAGTAAAGTACACTAAACAGATATCAAAGAGCATCATTAAAGAAAATCCCATGTTTGATTCTACGTGCTGAAACAAAAGATAAACAGTCAGCATTGTATTCATATTCAATGCTGAGACAACATAGAACACTGGAATGACAGGAAACAATTTTTCTAGTTTACTGCCAATAAAGAAAGCCAGCAAAAACTAACAATTATAAATGAGGGAATGAATGGACAAAGATAGGCACATTCTGTTGGGAAGAAAGATACTGAGGGACAGGAAAAAATAAGTGTTCTAGCAGGAAATATCCTCTGCCAGAGACCTGCAGTTTAGCAGCTCAGCAGCCATCACTGTGTGTGAAATGAACTGTAAAGTGAGTTGACATCTTCTTCTTACTCTCTTAAATACAAGGGGAGAGAGTTATATTTCTGCCTGACAGTAAGGCTATGACACTTGATTTCATTTTGGAGTCAGAGTAAAGCAGGTGGAGAGTACCAGGTTAAGGAAAGCTGTACGAGCATTCATTTCTGGAGCTTTCATTGTTATACTGCACGCAAACACAAACTACAGGGATCTATTCTTTAGGACTAACAAGCTCTAACAAGATCCAGGTGGGATGAGGTAGCCTGAGTAATGTGAAAAGAAAAGAAAAAAAACAAGTGACCATTTATTCACTCTTAGATGAGCAATCTACAACAACATATATGTTGCATTATACGAGCCTATTTTGCTTTAACCTACCAGTATTTGGTGCGTCAGTACTTTTACAGAACAACATCCTCCGCAATACACCACTTTGAGGCAGTAGTATTAGATCCTACTTCTTTACTGCTCTAAATACCTGCATTACAATTAAAGTCAATCAATTAAAAATTTCAGTCAGTTTTTCAGTTAGTGTTAAACTGAAAAACTTGTAAAGTACAAGGTCAGTTTGTTCTTTCATTTGCCAAAAAGCTGATATTTTCTGTTTTTGTTGTTTTTTGACTGTGTTAAAGAACAAACTCAACATACTATTCTTCCAGCCTCCCCACAACCTGATGAATAGGCGGTATAGCTAATGGAGGGATAGATAGATCAATGAGTAATGCATGTCCGGCCACATAGGAAGATGGAAAAAAAGCACTGAAGAACAAGGATACAGTTTGTAAAACTTGTAAGTCATCTTCCTGTTTAGGTTACTTTTTCTTTCCTTCTTTATCATCTTTCCATCCATCTTGGTGATTCTGTATTTGATAAATCAGGAGCCGTTTTAGCCTGTAACCAAAGCGGATCCACATGAATAAAATATATTTCTTTTAAGGTTCAGGGAACAGCCAAGATATTCACACTTTAGATGTGACATCACTAAAATCTCATCTAAATTTGTGTTTAACCTTTCACATCAAAGACATCTTAAGTTATACATATATGGGCCAGTTGCTTTTAAATATTTTCAGATGAGACTGTAGTGACTAAAGAGGATATATATGCATACATAAAAACAATTAAATACAATCCAAGTGACTTTCAAAAATACTGAATTCAAACAAAGGTACAGCCTCATTTACTGGCACATTCAAGCGACTCAGTAGAGTAATAACTAGGCCAGTCATCTGTACAGAGCCATTGTGGGGCATAGCTTTCTCCCTGAAGAGATTAACAGAGTGCTATTATAGCAGGCTAATAGAATGAGACAGGGATGAAAGGCAGCACTGATGCTAGACAAATGTGTATTGAGTGAAAGCAATGCTGGGCAGAGCTGCACTGATGAAAAAAAGATGCTAATCCAATGAGGCAGCATAAAGGGGCTCTGTAATGTTTTATATTAGCTGAGGTAGATCAAATGGCAGGGAGCCACAGAATGAGTGGGCTGAAATGGAAAAAGTTAAGGTGTGGCCACCTGATCAGTAAGCATGCGCTAACTGTTTCACCATACTCAGACTAAGCAGCAAAAACACATCAATAATAGTGATACCATATGTTTGCATCTTTCAGAGGTAATAACATTCTTTATTTACACATAATAAGTATGACAGAAAATAATAGCCTAACTCGGTACATTACTGATCATTGTATTGTTGCTGCTAACCAGGAGGATGAGAGTTAAACCCAACCACTGCACTTTGATTTCCCCATCATCTAAAACTCAAACACTTACAAAGAGAATAGAGTACTGGAAAAGAAACACACTTCAGAGAGGTTGTGCTGTATGCTGCCTGGCTGTGACCTGGCAAGTGTGTATGTTGTGTGTGTATACGTGCAAGTTGTGTGAAGATGGGTGTGTGGGTGGAGAAAATAGAGCTTTCATGGGTGCATTAATATTTGAGAGAGTATATTTCAGGAACCTCACCCATCAGGCAGCAGGAAAGGAAAATCCTTTTAAAAATCTCCAGAGAGACTATTTAGAACCATTTAATTTTTCTTTGTAAAGGTAAAATTTAGATTTTGTTCACAGTATAATATAGCTCATTATATAGATATAATGAGACCACCAGAGGGGATAAACATGGAGACAGATGCCTTTGTAGCATTCCGCTGCACATAAAATTATACTGCTAGTTTTGTTTCTCATAAAGATTTAGAGAGCGTTTAATTTCCCTTCCACATTATAAGGTTTACAGCAACAGTGGTTCCAAATCAGGCAGCCAAATTCTTTTAAATGCAGGTAGTAAAACCACATGAGCATCACCACCTCCTCAAAGCTCTGTGTTGTGTCTGTGTTGCCACTTTCTCTGCATGGAAGTCTGAAGCCGCACTCATATTAGAAGCAGAGCCAAAGGCCAAAACACAGGATTTCTAGAGACTAATTGGCTTAATATTGTTTCCTGTAATGCTTCAACTATACGCCTCCATCAAAATCAGCCGTTCTAAATTTACATAATTACAATGGTTCTGCAAAGTAGAGGATTTTGAGAGCTTATCCTGACAAAGAATATTTTCTATTAGCTGACTCTGAATGACAGAAAGAAGTATGTTTCCCCGGTACAATTTTAACTTAGAATATACCGTGTACACTCACTCAACACACCGTGACATAAAGTCTGGACCAACATGAGTCACACTACTGAGCCGGCACGACACAGAAACTCAAAGGTGAGAGAGTTTAAAAAGTTTGCCTAATCTTCCTTGACTCATCTTTGGGAATTATACCAACATTCTCAGTAAGGTGAGACTGTGAAAGGTGAAAATCTTGGCAGCCGTTCAATAAACTGAATTAGGAGCCAGTCCTTTCATCATCATGATAGACCAACACCAGGCTATTTACTCATTTTTCAGTGCGAGTGTGACACAGGGACCGGCGTGTCAGCAGATGCTCCTCATCCCCTACATGACCCACACTTATACCATAGAATGAGACGACCACAGTGCATCTGACATCCCATTAAACGTGGCCATAAGGGGAATTAGAGGCTGTTAAGTGTCACAAAGCCACAGATCAGGTGTCAATCACTGCCAGTGAGAGCATTAAAGCCGTTTATGTAAATGGTGGCCTAAGGCAGGTTGGCAAGT
>CAJRST010039999.1:6326361-6391141 GCA_907169785.1 Menidia menidia
CTCTTTATAGCAACGGTAAACTGCACAATGTCTCCAGCTCACAGTGAGAGCAGATTCCAAACCACTCCTCTTCTCTCAACAAGACAATGACGTGGGAGAAAGAAAGGACAAGAAAAGCAGAAAGAAGGGGTTAGTTAAGGTGAGAATGTGAATATATGTATTCATACATAGAGAGAGATCAAATAGAGGGAAAAAGGAAGAGACTCCTGCAGTGGGCTGAAGAAAGTATAGAGTCTGCCAGTAGGTGTTCAGATACAGAGAGAAAAGAAGCATCTCGAAACACAGTGTAGAAGGACAGCATTTGCAAGGGAAAAACAGTTAAATAAGGATTAACAGAGGCCCCAGGTAAGTTTTATTACTATCATTATTATTTCAAGCAGTCAGAGAGGTATACATGAACATTTCTAAATAATAAACACGTTACAGTTGATTGTTTTCTCTTTCAGTCATTCTAACCATAATGTTACTACATTGTTTCCTGGTTTGTTATCACATGACAGCAATCGTCAGAAATTTACTTCATAGCAGAATTATTTTACTTATTCGTTCATTTATTTTTTAAATTACAGTGACACAATGTATTTTTCTTTGTACAGATAACACATAGATTATTATAGGTATAGATCCTAAAAAATTGTCATTCTCACCTCTCAGCCCATTTGTTGTCTCAGCCATGAACCTGAGCTTGATGCTTTCCTTGTTTTTCCTCACTCATCCTTACTCGGCCATGGTAAGTTTTTTAAAAGCCAACTGCACACAACAGGAATTATGTTTTATTTGCAAGTATACTGAATATGCATTCACACCGAGTGACTGTTTTATTTTATCAGAGATTTCTTCATTAGTATATTTGCAACTTCAACTTTCATTTGCTTGCTCTTCTAGTCGCCGAGGTTGGTTTGTTACAGTGATAAAAAGAAAAATTCCAGAGTTATGGAAGTGTGGCCTCAGTATGTTTTTTCACCTGTTTTGCATTTGATCTGGGAAGACTTTAGGGGCAGATGTGGACCTGGCACAGACTACAAAGCTTCTGAATATCCAAAATATGATTTAGATTTTGAATGTTGATATTAAACCTGTAAGTTTCCAATGAAAGTCTTACTAATACCAGTGTTAAGGACATAACTTTCAAGCCTGTGCAATGACATAAAATTGATAATGTTCTCATGTTATATTAAAGAGTATACTGTCCATCAATTTTCAGAAATATGCGACTGCGTGTGTTGTTTTAGGGTGGTAGAGCTCAGCGTAGACAGAGACAAGCTGAGGAGAGCCTGAGACCGTATATTGGCCGAGTTGAGCCAGGTAAGAGCTCTTCAAAGTGTCATGGCACTTTGTAAAATTAGATCTATAATTGCTAAGTTCTTATGAAACTGAACAGTCAGTTCAGTTCACTGTTTGTGTGGAAAAACAGATGATTGTTGTACTAATTTCAACATTTTAGTTTCATCGCAATTTGTAACTATGCTTTTGTAGTACAGAATGTTTTAAATATTAGATTTTCATCTTTTTTCCTGTTGACATGAGTTCAGCTTTTTTTGTTTGCCTGTTATTTTTATTCTCATACTTACACGCCTTCTAAATGCACACTACAGTCTTGTTTTTTTTTTCACAAAATGTCAGTAAATATATCTACAGTTCTGTGTTATTCTGTCATATCATCTTTTCTGTTACTAATACCTTTAAGTTCAACAGATCATTGTTGAAAAAAGACAATGAAGTCAAATTATTTCAAATGTAAAATTATTATTTTTTACTGTTACAGAAACACTTTGTGAGCTACTGAAATGCCACAGTCCAGTGGGTTCCTGGTGTCAGGTAGTTGAAGAGAAAGGAATCCCTGTCCCCAAATGTATTTGTCCTCAGTCATGTCCACGGTAAACATCATCTATTGAAACTGATTAACAGTCCTGCTGATATTTTGTTTTTAATTTCTTGAGTTGTAGGTTTATCAAAAATCCATATCTTACAGACAGTTTTTTCTCATTTTTTTATAGTTAATTCTCATGTATGCATTTGCAATCATGTCAGATTTTAAACATGAAACAGTTTATTTTCATCTTCTCACATACGTTTTGGCTTACTTGCACTGACTCATGCAATCAGGCAGAGGGCACCAGTGTGCAGTGTTGTAGGAAAGACCTATGGGAATGAATGTTTGCTTCACAAAGAGGCCTGCAGAAAGAGACGCCGCATCAGTCTGGCTCACTCAGGGCCCTGTCTGGGTACAACTACCAACATTACACATTCAACATGACAAAAAAATTACAACCGTGCACTGCAGCTTTTTATATGAACTCTATTATTTATCATGAGCAGTCCCCAAATCTGAATGCACTGAGGAGGAGCTTGGCCAGTTTCCATATCGTCTCATGGACTGGTTTCTGCTGCTGAGTCGCATGGGGAAGTCCTACACACCTGCAGCTCTTCCCCAGACCTGCCTCAGCCACACCCAGAGGACACAGCTTGCAAAGGTCAGACTTCGTGTGTGAAATGTTACAGACAGAAGAAGGAAATCACTGTAAACTATCAATTATGATCAATGATGACCTCACTTAAAGATGAACCGAATGATATCAATATCCCTTAGAAAATGTAATACTAAATAGACCACACCCAGAAGAAGACAGCGGTATACCAACAGATTACTTTCCCCCTCACTGTAACCTTACCCTGAACATAAAGTTGTTTTTAACACCAGATAACATCATAAAGCTTTTATCAACAAAGTGTATGTGGCCAGATCGTATGTTGCTTTGTGGTATAGCTGTTCACAAACTGAAAAAGAAGCTCTCAAGTACACCACATATAAATAAAACTTGGTCAATATTCTCTAAATTATTCAGTAAGATGGTGAGGAGAAGTAACTTGACAACTTCTCACCAGTAAGCCTGACCTCAGATCATTTGAATAATAGCTTGTGCAATATTTTGATGACATGAAAACATATACCTTGTTTTTAAAAATGTGCACTTTTACATTTCCAGTTCTTACAACATATTTATATGTTCTAAATGTAGTTATTATTGACAAGCATGTTGTTGTATTATAGTTTGAAAGCAGAAATAAAAACTTAAAACATTATAATCATTTTACCCAATCAGCTACTTTTGTGGCAGGACATGTTTAACAAAATGAAAGACTGGCCAACAGTGTTCCCTGGAGCCATGCTGCTAACATGGCTAGCATTATGTTTTATTCTGTTTTAAATATTAAAACATTAAATTATGAAATAAATAGAAACATGTATCTCACTCATTCTCCTACTTCAGCAAAGATTCACATTATTGGACAAGAACAAAGATGGCAAGTTGAGCCGTAGGGACCTGAGGAAGCTACATTATAAGAGGATGCCTTTGGAGCACTGTGCTACATCATTCTTCAGGTTAGTTCTGCTTCTATCAGTAAACACTGAGGATCTAACAATGAATAAATGATTCTCACATTTTTTGTGTTCTGCGTATTTACCCAATTCAGTCAAATTATCAAGGCTTTATCTATAAATAGATCAATAAAGTGACAGAGATCAGTTTCAGTTGTGTTCATGGCATTGACATCTCATATCATGCAGAGGTTCATGGTGTAAGCCTTCTGTCTCTTGCAATATGTTATCCTTCAGCTAATTACTGCATTGGTGAAAACCCAAGGGTTAAAAATGTCACACCACAATGCCTTTCGCCCTCGCTCTGATCAAATTGCACCTCCCACCATGCTGTTCTCTCTGCATGCCACTTATCCATCCATCTTCCATGCCAGTCCAGGCTTTCTGCGTCCCTTCTCCCTTCCAGTCTCATTTGACAAAACCGTCTCTCAATTAATATCCTCGTCCCTGAAACATTTCTGCTCCCTACCCATCATTCCATTTCACTTAATCTCTCTTTCTGTCCAATCCCTTCTTTTTCACTCTTCTGTCAGTCTTTTATCATTCCATTTCCTCTATTTTTTCTCCATTTCTTTCACCCAGTGTCCCGCCCCCCATTTCTCTGCCGATCTGCAGTGACAGGTTTTGCAGAATAAAAAGCTGTCTGTGTCAATGTCAAGCCATTCCAAGCAATGATAATGTTTATTACCCACTGTGTCCCCCACTGCCCATGGATTAACACAAATTGAAGAAGTACCCTTCAGAGATGCCTCAGCATGGTGAACTGAGAGATAATGTGTGCTGTGGAGGCTCATTTCAGTTTGTCTCGCTCCAATAGGTCTTATTCTATTTTATTTTTTAACATAAATTTGAGGTATATTTCCTATTTTTCTGTTGTTTCAATCAGCTGATGTTCTGTTCTGTGCTTGCAGGTCGTGTGATTATAACAGGAATAAAAAGGTGACCCTGAAAGAATGGACAACCTGCTTGGTGGATCGTTCCGAGACTTGGTTTCATCATTTCATGTGTTAGTCACCACTTTTTCATAAGTTTAAATATGACTGATTCTGCTGTTTAAAAAAAAAAAGACCTATTAGAAACTACATTTAGGTTGTGGGAAAATATTGCAACTCAATATGAAGAAATTATTGAAGGTTGTGAACATGAACTTGTCAAATAATATTGAAAATGACAGCCAAAACTGAAATCAGACAGCCAAATTTGGACTTCATTCTAAAAAGAAACCATTTGTCTTTCAAGTATTTAAAGATGGACAGAGTACAAAAGAGGAGTTTGTTTAATTAATATGTTCAATATCTTACTTCTTGGCTGCACCTTCCAGAACTTAATCATAAAAGTAATTATTTTAGACTAGTCCTAAAAATTTTTTTTTAAATGTTATGGCTCAGTTTAGCTAATTGTCTCTTGTAATTTGGGATTTTATTATTGCAAGCACACGCCTTTTGAAAATAAAGATAATTTGTTTCTATAATTTGTTTCTCCACAGCTGTGAAAATGGGGTCCAGCAAGCTGTGTGCTTCGATCAAAGAGAACGATGAGAAGCAGCCCTGAACTCCAACTCTCTCTAACACATAGATTATCATACTGGATTTAAAAACTACAGGATCTACACTTACAGCTCGTTTATCTGTTTCACGCTTTGTGATATGGTGATTTATGACATCATCAAAACTGAGCATTCACTCATTGTTCTCTGTGCAATCACATGCCAGTTTAAACAAGAAAAATAATTGTCTGAAAAGAATGATTGCGAGTTGCATTTACTGCTAATTACATTTGCTGACATTTATGAAATTATGTTGTAAAGGACGAGGGACAGTAGGCTATATTGAAATCAAATTATCATGGTATAGCAATGAATAACCAATTAACAGGGAGAATGGCAGCAGTGCAGACAAACAGCATGATGTAGGCCGACAGAGATTGACCAGATAGATGGGAAAGGAAGATATGGAGAGAAGAAATGCTTACTGTGAGATGACGTGACCAGGGAAGAGACAAAGGGATTGTAAAAGGGTGAAGCCAAGAAGTAGCTAAGTGTTATAATTCAATGGAGGAGAGTGAAGGAGGAAAAGAAAAGGAGGCTGAAGGAAGGAGATTGAAAGTGTGTTTTTGAAAGATGGGAAGAGGTAATGCACTGTAAATGGGAGTTGAGAGTAATGGAGTAATGCATAAAAAATGGATCAGAAATAAGGAAAAGCCTGAGAATAGAGAGTGATGGGGGAAGGGACGACTGAGGAGGCAGGGGGAACTTAGAGAAGAGGAAACGCATCAAAATGCTGCAAAACATTTCCTTTGCTGTCAGACTGTTCTGTAAATAGCATCACGGAGTATGATGCAGAATATTTCAAACACCTGACCTCTATCAAAGTATAAAATACTTACATAACCAAAGCTTGCTGACTGTTTTTATGTGTGTGTGTGCCATCTATAAAACATACTGCTCTGAAAACTTTTGTTACTTCTTGTTTTTTTTTTCTGTGCTGAGAGAACTTTTGTAAGGTTGAAATGATGTTATTGCTTCTTCATCCTAAGGAGGATGAGTGTGGCCTGCAGTGGACTCCTCAGCTTGACTGGTTTTTCCAGACTAATTAGCTCTCAAATTTACCATGCCTGAAGGATGAAGGGAGAAAGAAAGACCCTGGAAGGAGGAGAGATAACAGTGGTCTATATGAAATGCAGATTCAGTTTGCACACGAGGCACATAAGGAGACATATCTTATTTTGATATGAATATCAAAATAAGATGTTTTTATTCCATCAGACTTTCCCCCGAAAACTTTTGATTAAGTCGAGCAGACCACTGGAGGGATGCAGTTTACTTTGGAATGCATTGAGAAAAACAAGTCTAAACCCAAAGGAAAAAGAAGAAGGAGACACGAAGAAATGATAAAAGAATATAGATTAAGTTTACTATTGAGGCAAGACTATATTTACTAATGATGAGTGACCAGCGGAACGGCTAGAAGTTGGTCCGAATCAAGTCCCTCCCCATTTCTTTCACTGAAAAACCTCTTTCTCCAATCGGTTTCTTCTCATCCACCCACTAGTTCATTTAACCAGACAGAAATAAACCAAATTAATTGTTGGGCCCTCCCCCGGTGCAGTATAGCCTTCTTCTCATCACTGTTCTCTGTTTTGTGTCCTCATACCCCCTCTACTTATAGATTCCCTCTTATTTCCTCTGGAACTCCACCTCCTTCCATCCCCCATCCAAACACCGAAAGGGCAGCTGTAGATTGACCCAACTAATCCTCCTTCATGTCACATACACAACCCACACCCATTCACCTTGGATATTAGAAGAGTGAGATGTTTGTGTGCTGCCTGCCTCTCTAAACCCGGCTTTTCCTTGCTCGTTGTTTGGGTGCTGATCAGTAATATGGCCTGTGATGGGCTTCAATGCATCTCCCTCATCTTTAGCACACATTTACACACATGCACACACCCCCAAGGGACTCTGATAGCAGAGGAGCAGATGGATGAATGGTGATGACATGTTGTTAAGTGTAAAGATTCCTGTTAACCAGTTGTCAGCTTGCACGTCCTACATGATGTCCCTATACTTAATTTCCTCTCTTTCTGCGAGTCTTTTTCCATCTTTTCACACTATAAAATCCTCCGTTCTTCTTTTAATTTTTTCTTTAACATGCAACATAGTCTGTGTGGTGCATCCCCAACCCGTTCAAAATGATTTCTCATACATGGCTGTCATAGAGACGACATCTTGAATTATGCATGGCTCGTAAGTTTGAATCAATAATAAATGAAAAGACCCATGTTTTTCCATACAATTATACAAAAAAAACTCTCACTTTCTGCTAATGTTTCAGAGAATGGAATTCCCTGTGTCTGTATATTGAAAAGATATTGAATACAACTTAAAGTTATCAAAACACTTCTCATTCACAAACTTATTTATGAATAGTAATCTCTCAAAGGTTAATTACATACCGGGCTTCAAAGACAGCCACCATATCACACTCTGCCAGACTACCAAGTCTGAGAACTTGTTGAGAGTGCAAAGTGGGGCACATATGGGTAGTAATAGAACTTGAAAGACTTCAAGAAAGTCCGTTGGTGGAAAGGCCTTCACTCCCCCCAAAAAAATCCCAGATATTTATTAATAGCGCTCATGTGCCACATTTTTGTATTCTTCTTTGAAGTAATGGTGCAGGGTAAAAGAGGCAGTAAGAAGAAGGGAGAGTGGGGGGGCGGTGGTCTCTGAAATTCACAACTGTGGTCAGACAATATTCCCTCAGGGTGGAGTGGGTCCCATTCAGAGTGACCTCAATAGCCCAACACTGAAGTGCGAAGTGAAAGAGTGAGAAAAGGCCCCATCAGAAAATGGAAAAGGGGGAGTTAGCTCACAGCTCTTTTTATTTTCCTGATGATATTGATTAAAGAGCTCAGGAGAGCGAGCAGGTTACATGAAGCCCACCATTGTGTGGAGATGAGAGGGTGGGGCTGGGGAACTACTTCTGTGAATGCCTCCAGTCCTCTGAGATCTGCACTTGATCTGTGGGTCGGAGACAAATAGCCTTTAATATGGCTGTCCAGTTTACAGACTTCACATGTCTCTGTCCAATAAGATAAGACAGCTGTGCATGCAACATTCATTTTAGCTTCATGGAATAAAGAATTTGTTTTTTTTAAACTTCTGCTGAAAATAACATTATGCTTTCACTTCTTTTTTTTTTTAAATCTGTCGTCTTCAAACATTTCGATGCGATTACTGAATATTTAAAGTATAAAGAATAACCAGGAGCTGGTACAGTGAGACGAAAACAACAAAAAAAATGTGTATGTGTAGGTCACTCGCGCTTCCTCTCATCATCCAAAACATTGATGTTGAGTGCTCATGGTCTGCGTGTTGTTCAGTAGGTAGCCCTGTGCTGTTTTGGAAACCCTGTTTCTCACCATATTACAGCTTGGAAAATCTCCATCTCTCCTTCAATCCTAGTTTGGAATAAGGGGGCTACAGAAATCAAGTAAATTTAGTAATTCAAAACCAAGACCCATAGTTACCCAATGTCCAAAACAGCAGATTTATTTTCCAATGGTTCAGTCTTTCTGGCCATCTACAGCATCTGATGAGTATATCATTGTTCTTTTGGGTTCACCTCAAATACACCTGTCGCCTATTAATGTGTTAAATGAATACCTGTCTAAGATAAGTTGGTCCATCCATTAGGTGAGTCCATCAGCAAAACATTTGCATTTACATTTGACAGACATTTTTATCCATAGGGACTTTTATACTAGATTACTTGAATCTTTTACAACATCAAGAGTCTCATTGAGGAAAAGAGCGAATCTTCAGTTTGTTTAAGGGCAGCTCAAAGTATGTGAATGGTTCAGGATCTGATCTTCCACTGAAAAATATACTTTATACCTAACAGTCCACACATGCAGTCTTTTTTGCATGAAGTTATTCAATCAAATTTTTATTCCTTAACAAGACTTTGATGTGCGGTTGCAAAAAATGAACCTTTTAAACTCTTCAATGGTCGAATGGTTTGAGTAATTGTGCCATTTATCTGTTAGGAGCATGTCCAGAAACTTTAACTTTCTCTGCACTAAATATTTGCATGAATCAATCAAAAGGCTGATGGCATTTAATTAATATTCAATTACGACCCCTGAAAGGCCGACTGAACAAGAAATGGGGGCAGAGAGGCATTGCAACCTCTACCATGTTCTCTGCTATCAGAGCAGCCTGAGATTGATGTACCATGAATGGACTTAACTTTTATGTGTAACCTTTCCCCAGCACCGCTCCTGACACGCTCTTTTCTTTTTCTCATCACCTCCCCCATTCACCGAACTCACCGTCAGCCCCCTCACACTCACCCACTCGCTCCCTCACTCTCAGATTGAACGTACAGATACACAAACACACAGTCACACTTGAGCCCATTTGAATTGCAAGTGAGCTCTGTTCACCACCAGGAGGAGGTGGGAACAAGTGAAAATAACCGGAGGGAGGGAAAATGAGAAGAGAAGACAGGATTCAGGCTTCACTGACCGGATGACTTTCGCACAGTGTTTATTAGGACAAGCTTCCACGTGTGAAGGACTAGGAGACATAGTGAGGAAGGCACCTGGGGAACCTTGCACCACACCAGGGCACAAAGGAGCTGGGACAGCCCTGAGGGGACACCTGAGCTGGGAAAGGACACCTCATCAAGTACAGGAGTGAGCAACACCTCACAGGAGACGGAGTCAGAGGAACACCCGACAACAACCTGCTGTCGCTCCTCCTCTCCTACCATTCCCCCTCCTCCATCTCCATCCTCTCTCCGTCTCTCATTTGATCCCATCCCTCACTCCCTGCATCACAGAGGGAGAACGTGCACTGAGAGAAGGTAAGCAGGATGCATGCATACACGTTGTCCTTGTAGAGTGTGTTTGTGTGTGAGAGAAAGAGAGAGAGTGTATCAAATTTCTACTGAGTAAGTCAGCAACTTGTTTCTTTGAATCAGTTGTTTTTGTGGGAGTGGTTGTGTGGTCTCTGGAGGACATGGATGCGGGGCACTGTTACAATGTTTTTGTCTTGGGAAAAAACACAGTTTTTCTATTTAGGACTTGAGGCCATGAGTTTTCTGTTTTTGCTGCAAGAATTATGACATTTGTTCAACAAAAAAGTGACACTGAGAGGTAGGAATGTGGTCAAAGACAATGAGCAGGCAGAATGAATCACAAAAAACACTAGCATAACACTGAATTAAAAGAGTTAAAGCAACAATGCGTAAGGCAAGGAGATTGAGAGGTGCAGACACAAAGGGACAGTGAGAAGTATCAAGGAAAGGACAAGGGCTTATATAGTCAAATATACATACAACAGAAAATAAGGCATGAAATCCTATCTAGTTCCTCGGTCAATACGTGTTACTCCATCGCCATCTCATCAACCCCCACCATGAATCACAGGTCATTTCTTTGCCCGTTGTACAATTTTTGGGGGGGTGGACAACGGATCCAGCAGAGACCACCCCACGCCATTTAATCTGTCCCTGCCCACAGATAACAGAAGGCAGATGGTCCTGCCAGAGCCTAGGGAGATAGAAGATAGCGTATACAATGTGCAGAAAGATAGCACACAGCAGTCAACCTGTCCCACTGAAACTGAGCCTGCATGAACTTCCAAATAAGGGGACCAAAGGAGGCGAGAAGCAAGAAGAAAACGAGGGGCACAAAGAGACCGATAAGGGCAACGAAGCAGACCTTGAGTTAATTAGGACCCAGACACAGCATCTCAAATAAAAGCAGTCATTTGAGAGACAGGGATAAACATAATAAAGAGAGGAAACTCATAAAAAAGAAGCTAGCAGAGCACAGAGTGAGTGGGACCATCAAAGTCAGGAGCTCCTGTGTTTAAAGTGAAGTGTGTGTGTTTATTTATAGAGGGCGGTAGTTAAGTTCACCAAGCTCCCTCTCTGTGTACGACCCAGCCTTTTCTCCTTATGAAAATTCAATTGGCCATAATTTGCTGAGGAGCCGTATGCATATTTTATCAGCAGGCGCGTTTTGAAGAAACAAGCCCGCCAAGCTTTTTGGTGTCTTCATCTTTATCGAGACTGACTGAGTAAGTGTGTGTGAGAGGAGCTGTGAGGTTGCTAAACCGTCTGGTTATGTGCTGCACACTGGACAAGTAAACTCCAATCAGCACTTTATGTCTGGATAAAACTCAGAAACGGATTCACTGAGGGCTTGGTGCACTGTAAAGATGTTTTTCTTCTCAGATTCCACTTTCTCTGCTTTGCTTCTCTCTGTCTTCTCCCTCTAATTACTCCAGCATTCTCCTCTCCTTTTTCTCCGTTTCCACGATGCTCTCCCTCCCTCAGCCTCCCCTTCCCGTCTCAGTCTGTTTTTTCTCCCGCTGCATGACTCTCAGTTAAAGCTTTTTATGGGTCGTTCACTCCCCTCTCTCTGTGTAAGGATAATGAGCAAGCGCCTCTGTGCGACTTTGTAGCCGAGCGACTGTTTGTCGGTTTGAAACTCTGAGCGTCCCAGGGCCCAAAAGTCTCTGATGTACCTTTTGTAGCTGCCTCCATGGTTCCGCTGTGATTGTGATCTGATCTATAGGGCACCGCACTGACATAATACACCTTGTTAGGTGAAGGGAGGAGGTTTGTGAAGACTCTCTGACTTTGAACAAATGTGTTTCGCTGGGGAGACGATAGAACAGTGAGACCTGTAATTATCCACTATCAGTGAATCACAACCACACACACAATAGCACACTCACACAAAGATATGCACGTAGAAAAAGATGGTGGAACCCTGACAGAGCAAGAGAAAAAATGAAGACAAAAACTGTGGGGTTGGCTTCATTAAAGCACCTCCAGGTGTCCAAAGGGCAGCACATCACTTTGGTATCCCTTTTCCTTATAAAGTGTCTGCTAATACCAGTCATGATATATATTTGGAGAATAAACTCATTTGAACCCACCAACTAAAAATAGAAATGTAGATTTAAAAGCGTTGACTTCAGAGCTGTATTTGCAGCCCACTTCACACTTTGAAAAGTGGGTGATTTTTTTACAGTGAGTGTCAAGCTGTGCTATGCACACATTTCACAGTAATATAGCACTGCAATTACTTATTCTTGACATGAATAATTCTGTCTGAATAAGAGAGGATGTTTCCTCATATCAATGAATCATCAGCCAGCAAAACTCTTCCATGTGTCTTTAAGTGTGTTTGAGCGCTCTACTCTGCGCTGTGTGTTGTTGGTGGGCTCTGATCGATGCTGACAAACTTTTTGCTGTTTCTTTTAGAGTCTGAGAGATATCCACAACCTAGTGACAGAAAAGAGTTGGATAAAGTACGGAGGGGAAGCGATGGCCCTCATGCCGCTGTCCTGGTGGCTGGGTGCAGCTTTGACTCTGGTCTGTGGCTCTTCTTGGCCCGAAGTGAATTCGGCCCTGGCACCTGAGAATGAAGTTCCTCTTCGCCCAACTACATGGTTGACAGAGGGAAAGATCACCTCTGTAACACTTCGTAAAGGAAAAACTCGCAGGTAATGCACAACGTAATTTGGCTTTGTGGCTGATTGACACTGTGAGCGCAGTAACAGTATTCCAAACCGTAATCATGTTTTCATGTTTTCATATTATAGAAAAAGCAGCACCAAGGTGGTAAGATTACAGCAAGTAGCGGTGTTACCATCAAATATTAATTTGGTAAAGAACTAAATGTTTTGCATCAAAATTCTATTACAGTCAAATTTCTCATTGTGCAGATTGTCGTCTTTGTGATTTATGAAACACAGTATCAGTTCAGGGAAAATGATAGAGAAACAAATACTTTGTTGAAGAAAATTCTGTTATATATATATAAATAAAGCAAAAAATGTTACGTCTTTTACTTAATGTCCTATCAAAAGGCTTGCTTGTGATTAGTAGATTACAAAAGCATGATCTCAAAGACTCACTTGTGCTGATTTCATTGAGTGTTGTGGCACCATGGGAAACTGGGTCAATATTGTCCTATTTCCTTGATTAATCTCTTAATTTGTTCAAATTTGATTTCAAAGTAGGTTTGTTTTTTCCAAAATTGAAAAGATTGCACTTTAGTAAATCAAATTGAATAGATAGTCTTTTTAGAATGTATTTGAACATACCATTTGTCTCTGCAAACCTACTTGGACATGATTGGTTTTCTCTTATTCTTAATCCTGCCAATAAAAACACTATTAAGACTAAAGAATATGCTAAAAGACTCAAAAACCTTTAAAGAAATCAGATTTTTTTCAGATCTTGTCCATGGAAGACCAACGAGGTAAGGTTAGTTAAATGCGTCCTTCCCCCTTCACTCAGGCAGAAATCAGTGTGAGTCTTCACGCAGAGCAACAGAGGCTGTGCTCGCTTTCTAAAAAGTGGGAGCTAAAAATTGCATCTTCCTGTGCCGCAGTCTATCCACAAGTTCAGTCATGCAGAACCGCACACCAAATAATGGAGAGAAAACACTGTTTCAGAAATTAATCACTGTTTAACAAGCCACAATGTGCCCTTGAAAGTGACGGTGTCCCACATCTGTTTGGAAACAATCACCATCTGTACAGGATCATGAATAATTCTGTTTGTTCAGAAGGAAAAAAATATTTATAATTAAATTACCGTGCAGTTAGTGTATCCTCGGTAAGATTGACAAACGCTGAGATGATATCACTGGATACATTTATTAAAACGTGGATAAACAATGGTTTCTACCAAAGAACCAGATAACAACGTAATCATTTTTGGGATTTTTCGAGGGAGAAAATAACTGACCGTGACAGCATGAACATTCAAATTCTGACATTGGCAGTTGTGTAAGTGCTAGATATCTATCTATAAATCCAGCCTTATCTGCAGATCTGCTGGTCACCTCCCCTGATCTGCAGCCAAACGACTGATCAGCATGTATGCAGAATTAAACAAAGCGACTGGAAATGACTGAAACAGCTGCAGCATCCAGAGTTTCAAGGTTTGGTAAAATAGAAACCAGCCTACCTTATCTAAAAGTCATCAAATTTAAAAAAAAAAGAAAAAAAAAAAAAGCTCTGCACAGTGTGCACTAGAAGATACCTTGTCTTCTCATTCATCACTTTATTGCTGAATAGAAACAGGATGTTATCTTTTTGACATTCCCTGTGAAAAAAAAAATCGAGCCATATTTTGCGGTTATCTTTGGTGTCTGTTCGCAGGTTATACTTTACGCTGAAGAAGAAGGCCTCTGCAATGTCTGTGACTGTCAGCCCCTGTGACCTTCCCTTGGAGTGGAGCCTGGCTGCTCGCACGCTGAAGGACAAACCCCTGAAAAGCCTGCATTGTGAGAGCAACGAACTGCTCCTCCACATACACCCAATAACATACCCCCATCTATTTAAGCCGGGCCGATCAATTAGATGTTATCACAGCCATTTAGGGATTTAGCAAAGGGCAATCTGATCTTACCTCCCTTTTCATTCGTTTACGCGTGTGTTTTCAGGGCTTTCGCGTTAAGCGTTTATTCATTTTAAATTTACAGCTTGAAAGTTCACAGCATTTATTTACGGCTGTCGCTCGATCACTAAACAGATCTTAATCAAATAGTTATTTCACTGCAGCACTTGGGACACATTCATGTGTTTTGAAAAGTGATTATCCCTAAACTTTGTCTCTAGACATCTTATTAGTGCATTGCACCAGACTTTTCAAGTGAAAAGGAGGAGGAGGAGGAGGAGGAGGAGGAGGAGGAGGAGGACACAGGCAGTAACTATGTGATTATATCTGGTTTTAATGAATTTATTGATAGACATTCAATTTTAAGGTTTTGTGAAACACACACATTAAAAGGTCCTTAAACTCACAATTCAATCACTGAATAGCACTTAAATTAAACTAGGCTTAATTTGTGACTAGTGCACAAAACCCATTAGATAAACTCAAAATACGGATCAGAGTTTCTAAGGGGGAATTAAACAACTTTAACCCCATTTTAGACATATGTAGACAAAGTATTTTTGGTCTAGTGTACGTTCAAAAGCTTTCTTTTTTACATGTTAGGATAATATTATGAACTCGTAAAATGACACATAAATCATTCAGACTGAGGGCTCATGGGTCTCCATCACCAGCTTGAATTATTCACTTTGATTCTGTAACATTTGGTCTCATTTGAGGAGCAGTTTTCAGCTCCAGGAGACATGTAAAGAGGAAAGAAAAAAAAACATGAGGTGATGTTTTTTTCTTTATTTATTTGCTGGTTTGTACTTTGTATTTCAATGTGAAAACACTTATGTGTGAGTGGAAATGCTTGTGTTCATTTATGAAGTGGCAGTTGACATTTAATGCATTTTTCTTTTTTGGTGGAAAGGGTTTTCTCGAAACATATATTAATCTAAGTTGTTTTATTCTGCAAATTGCAGAGCCTATACCTTCAAAGATGAAAATGTATTGTGTATTTCTATATTGGGAGAATTAGGACTTTTTTTTTTTATTAATTAGATTACAACAATTACATCCTAAATTGTGTAATCCATATAAAAAGCCTATTGCAGACAATGAAAGGCATATAAAACAAAATATGCTATCTAGGTATTTCATTTACAGCAAATCAAGAGTAATGGATAATCCACCTCCTCCAGTGCCCGTGTGGAAGATTTCAAATGCATAATGCCAGCGGTTAAACTGCTGATGTTTTTCATCATATTGTAAATCAGATCTCTTTTCAGCATTTACATTTTCAGCTACGCTGCTTTTGTGTTTTCAGATCTCTCTTTCATCTCAGGGACAAGCAAAAAGAGCACGCCCGAGATGTGGTGGCGAGGTCCTGGGACTGAAGAGAAACTATACAGCTTCACCGGTGATGTAGTACACACATACAGCGGGCCTTCCCATCCTCACTCTTCCATCTACATCCTGAGGCTGCGCTCCAAACAGTTTAACACCAGAGCTACAGTGCACCTCTATGAAGGCCATGGGCCCTCAGGCACCTTCCCTCTAATCCCTGCAGACCAGAGAGTTCACACCTTAGGTGTGGGCATGACGAGTGTCACCCTCAGCTGGGCGCCCAGTCCCTCCATAACCAGCCTTCCAAATGCGGAGAACAGCTACAATTACTGTGTCCTCGTCAATTCTCTGCGAAACTACCCCAGTCTTTGTGCTGCCCAGGAGAGCAAGAGGAAAGAGAAAGATCAGAAACAAGACAAAAAGGAGAGAAAAGTGACAGTGTGGCCAATTTTGAAAGAATGGTGGTGGCAGCAGTGGGACACTTATCCAGAAGACCAAAGTCCGCCATCCACTGACGATGGTCTCCAGTGCATGTGTCACGGCCTAGACAGTGTTTGCACTGTGTCCGAGCTTCTGCCCGACACCCCCTACTACTTTGACGTTTTTGTGATTGACAGACTGAATGGGACCAGTGCAGCCTACAAGGGAACATTTGCTCGGACACATGAGGAAGCTCGACCTGCAATCACTTCTCTGAAAGAGGGAGAGCTGAAGTGGGTGACCTTTGGAGACGGAGGCTCAAACTCAGAACAGCTTTTCACTTTCCGTCCACGGGGTTGGCAGCACAGTGGCCTCCTCACTTTGCAGAGCTGTGGTGGAGGTGATAAAATCAAGGTAACCGTTTCAAGTCAAGGGGAGGTTTTGACTTCTCAGAGTGTTGGGGGAGATTTGTCTCATATTTGGCTCCAAGGAAGTCCTTCCTATCTCATTCACTTGGAGCGAGAAGGAACTGCTACTGAGCAGATCTCTCTGGTTAAAGACCAAATTCAAGCAGGAGGTTTGATGGGTTCAGTCAAAATGCAGATCTCATCAGCATACCACAGAAGAGGGGTCCCATCTCTGCCCTCCACCTTGCAGATAAAATCCTTCAACCGGTTGCGTGGTTGCAACAGTATCACCCTGGCTTGGATGGGGACAGAGGAGAGAAGCCTGTACTGTGTGTACCACAGAAAGCTTGAAAACCTCGAGGCAGGGGGAGTATCAACTCTAACCTCTCCCTGTCTGGGACCAGAGTCCCGCTCTGACACTGAGAGGGTTCTCTGCAAGTATTTCCAAGAGCTGAATCCTCGACGGGCCGTCACTACAGCTGTGATTGGGGGCCTGGAGCCAGGAACGGCCTATGTGTTTGATGTCTATCTAATGAGACGCTGGGGGATCCCTATCAAGTACTCCAGCAAGATGGTGAAAACCAGAAAGGAGTGCTGAGCTGCTGCCCCCTAGAGGAGGTTTTTAAATGTCCCAGTTAAGGGGAAACGCATCAGCCATGGACATGCTGTGAAAACTGACCAAGAGTGTGAAGTAATTTGATTGTTGAGGAGAGATTGTCAGTATAACAAGGATGTGACCTCTTGGAAGACCAGTGGTTACGTTTGATCTTCACTTACACTCCAAGTGCAAGTGGATTGAAAGCATTTTTAGAAGGATCTGCACACCAGCAAAAGTTCATAACATTTACATTTCAACTCTTTTGCTCTTGTCATTTTGTTTCTCATTGTTGATCATGGTAATGACATGCCAGTTGTCCAAGTGCTTATTCTGTGTCTGAGTACAAAGAGCAGGCGAGATTTGTGATGACAGAAAGTCAGCACATAAACAACAGCAGATACTGTGCCAAGTATGCAAGAGAAGCAGATGGGGCAATAATTAGATAACATCTGAGACAGGACAGTTTGGAGTGTATATTCCCAGTACTGCATATTGTACAGGCTTATAAACATAGGTGGGTGCAATCTAAAGATACTTATTTTGAAGTCAGTGTGTATCTTTGTGTTCTGCTTTCGCATGAAGCAGTGAGAAATACTTAGTGACTTGCCTCATTGTCTTTGATGTATTTTTGTGCTGCTTCAAACTCACCAATAAATAAGGTGGTGTCTGGAAATTCTTGACCAAGTGTGTATTTAACTCTGACTTGGAAATCCAAGCAGTGATCAAATAATAAATGACTTCCTTTGAAAATGAGAAATTATGGCTATGCAATTCAATACTATTTCTAGTTTTGTTAATGTGTTTACATGGCCAAGGCGCCAGACCACAGCAGACATCAGTACACCATTTAGGTTATAATCACCAGTCCAACCAAAGGTGGGGCATTAGAAATATCAATAAAATCACAATGTAATTATTTACAAACTTAGTTACTTTTGTACAAAAATAATTTGATATCCCCTAATCTTCAGTCACCAAGCAACCCTGTAATAATGAATGAGTGTGTCATAGAGGGGGGAATGGTAGCAGTGTAATACAAAATCATAAATCTGTAAAAACATGCAATTAAAAGAAATTAGAGACTAAGTAAAGTTAATTAAAAAAGAGAAAATTAGCGGAGTAAAAATTTTAGTAATATTACAGTATTAAGATTTTTATTCAATGTGTTTCAAATTGAAATAGTCGAGACCCTGAATAAGATTCAGCATCACATGTTGAAAATTAACTGCAATGTAAGCATGTATTTTTATCTAATTTTAAATATGCCACACATAAATTTAGCAATCTTTTTATTATTCAGATACATTAATGGACAACATCTAAGTTATGAGAGTCCTTGCTGCGCAGTTCGACAGTTTTAACCAATGAGACCAGATTTGCGTAATTACGTAGGCACGTCTCTGTACGTACAAACATACGTGACAAGCCAGCGCGCCAAACTGATATTGCCAACGACGGTGGTATAGGAATGACTTGCTAATGCTCTTGTAGTAACAAAAAGAAAAAAAGTCCATCTTCTATAGAAGCCTAATACTAAAAACTCCAGCATCCAGACGTGGTGTAAGGTAAAACAAGAGCGTAGTCACGATGGGTTTGCTCGAGCAGTGTGAGGAGCTCTTCAAGACCTCCAACTTGTATGAAGTGCTGGGAATAAACAAGGAAGCGAACGAGGCAGATATTCGAAGGAGCTACTACAAAGTGTCGCTCAAAGTACACCCAGACAGAGCCCCCGAAGACCCTCAAGCGACAGAAAAATTTCAGGTTAGCATCCTTTGTTGTGAGCTATCAGACTGCACACGCGCAGTTACACAAGCTAGGTGCGGAAGCTAACTAACATGCTAATTTCAAATAGGTGGTTTCAACGAGTCGCTAACTGTTTTTGAGAAAAACAAACGTTGAAACCGTAATATTTGGGAATTCTGAACCAAAGGTGTTATACAAGTAAACAATACTGAAGCCTATCTGAATAACAAACACGAAGACTTAAGCCCTTCTCAATCAGTAGCAATACATATATACATATCATTTTTTTAAAGATTTTTCTTTATTTTTAAAAAATAGTTTGCATGCATTACCTTTACAATACCATTGCCATTCTAATAGCAGCAGCGATCATATGTATTGGATCTTAATATGTTCGTTGTGAAACATTTAATGGTGTTATAATTGTTTACACTTAAGGATCCCTGCAGAGACATTGCAGGATTATCAGGTGTGGTGGTTGCTATAGAAACCAAACGAATCACCTCTTTACACAAGAATCATCAGAAAGTCTAACTAATAAATGTAATGTGACAAGTGTTCTTCAAAGTATTCCATCGAATTGCATATCCTACGTTTATGTCATGGTTTTGAGCCATGTGATTTTCATAGATGAGCATACATTTTAGTAAAGGTCGTTCACATGTGTAAAATTGGCCTCCAGGTGTTGGGTAAGCTGTATACAGTGCTGACTGATAAGGACCAGCGAGCTATTTACGATGAGCAGGGAGTGGTGGACGAAGAGTCTGATGTCCTCAGTCAAGACCGCTGCTGGGAAGACTACTGGAGACTGCTCTTCCCGAAGGTGTGTTGCTTTTTCAGCAAAACACAAGTTTGTGTTGCACACCAAGCACTGGCTACCCTCAAACATCAGCTGTGTTCCAGTCATTTTGGTGACAAACTGAAAATACAAACTCTACAATGCAACCACCATAATTTGACACTTTTCTTTGAGTCTTGACAGCCTGCTCTGGTTTTCTTTCTGTGTCCTAGATCACAGTGGAAGACATTCTTAAGTTTGAAAAGAATTATAAGGGCACAGAAGAGGAGCGGGCAGATGTGATCCGGCTTTACGTGCAGCATAAGGGAGACATGGATGCCATCATGACTTCGGTTCTGTGCTGCTCTCAGGAAGATGAGCCGAGGTTTTGCAGCATCGTTCAGGCTGCTATAGATAGTGGAGAAGTGGAAGCCTTCCCAGCATTTACTCAGGAGAGTAACAAGAAAAAGAGGGCTCGCAGGAAGAGGGTGAGACGAGCGTTGGTGTTCACAGTTTAGGAATATTCATATCTTTGCCATGTTGTCATATGGCCAAACCTACCATTAAACCCATAAGGATTTACCCTCATTTGTCAGTGGCATGTCAATTTATTGTTATTTCTGAACTCACAGGCTGACAGAGAGCGACAAGAAGCAGAAGAGATGCAAAAAGAGATAGGACTTGATGGTCAGGATGACAGTCTTGTCTCAATGCTAAAGGTAACGCATGTACACACGTTATTCTTTGAGGTCTGTTGTTCCCCTTAATGCTGATTTTCATTTGTCTTACATGTTGCAGCAGCGACAGCAGTCCAGAGGGAATAATTTTAACAGTTTTCTGTCTGACCTGGAGGCAAAATATTCCAAAAAGAGTGCACAACCACCGAAAGGAAAAAAGGGGAAAAAGTGAATGTCAGAAAAAGTTTACTTTAAGGACTTAAGTGTTCAAACCAGCTTTTTTCTGTACTCCTAAGTGTTCATCAGCCACAAGTTTTATTCTGACACAAAAATGTAAATGCGACTTGTATTCCGTGTGTGTGTAAAGTTTTCAATTATTTGTTAAATAATAAATTCAGATGTGTATATAAGCTTATTATTTGTACAGTTTTTATTTGATTATTTTGTATAAAACAATGCACAACAGATTTTCAAGCTTAGTTGCCTTTGTGGTATGGCTGATAAATGTATTAAATATATCTGCAGTCATCCTGGTGTTACCTGTCAAAGCTTGCCAATTTGGCTTTGCTCTAATAAGGTACATTAAATACAGTACTTTTGCACACATGATGAAGAATTTCCCTCCGTTATTTACAATTGCTTTTACGTCCATGCCTCTCATATTCCTGCAGAGTGGGATGATTTTAGTAGAAGTACTCAGACTGTGAAGATGTTCAGTCCATACAACCACTGCAGGCGCTCCTGTTCTGGTTTTGAGTTGTCTTTGGATGGGAGAATGTGGCACCTCTCATCACTGGTTCCTGTATGCAGTGAGGAGCCCTGTGTTTTGCTCACACAGGTTGTTTCAGCGTTGTAAGAAAAGATACAGTACTAAACTCTCTGCAGCAGAGAGGAAGAAAGTGCTTTTTGTTCTCTGTCTCTGAGTGCATGTGCTTTTCCCTGCAATACCAACACCACAGGGAATATTCACGTATAAATAGATATACACATTTATACCATATGTACGTTATAGAAATATCCACACAGGCTGCTCATATTGTAGACAAAGAGTTACTGTAGGTGGAGTTTGGCTGCCACTTAAGCTGATTTCTTAAATACAAAAATAAAACCTTAACCTAAGTAGCATTGTATAAAAAAATCTGCTACTTTAGTAAATAGAAAGTCTTCAGCGGGCACAGACGATGCAGAGTGTTAGCTGTGAACACATGAATGGCTGGAAGCTTTTGAGATCAGAGGCAAACTACAAGCCAGGTTTGCTGGCTCGAGATGAGATGCCTCCGCGGGTGTAGGACCGAGGTGGGACTGATGCAGGCACCAGAGAAGCTGCAGGAATGAAAAATAAATAAATCTGAAGTTAACGAACAACCTCAACTCGTTTCCAGTGGGTAAGTTTGTCTGGAAGCTCTTCCTTTAACTTCATTGTACTGACCTGGGATGGAGCCCTGTGGGTCTGGCTCCTCTTCATCTTTGATGGGCAAGTGTCCCAGCGGGTGGTGAGCAAATGAGTCCAAGAAAGAGGAACTGCTGATGCCAAGACTGATGCCAGTCACACCAATTCCCAAAGAGTCTGGTGATATGAAAGAATACATTAATGCATAAGTAATCAACGGGGAAAAAAGTTCTAACATATTTCCTGTTCAGAATGAATGTGTAGAAATCCTCAAACCTGTGACCACATGTTCCAAACAAGAAATGAAGTTCACCCATATCAAATAACAGGAGGGCCATTGTGTGGTATTATCTCTAGCTATTAGCTGAATATAGATCAAAGTTTAAAGACAAATAAGACTTAAAGAAAAGGTTATTCAAAAATACGACAACAGATTTAAAATTCAGACTAGAGCTCTACGTCAACTGCAGTTTACCACATCCCCAGTTTCGACGTCTCTGAAGGTTTTCACTGTGAGTTTCTGACCTGTGCCCACAGAGGCTCTGCCTGGCCGACCTTGGCCGATGTTGTCCAGTATTGTGAAGGAACGTCGGTACGGAGTGTCTGACTGAGAAACAAACCAAGAGTGAAACCGGCTGCCATATAATGACCACAATAATTCCCACTAATGAAACTTTTACTTTCTGCTTTAATTGTGTGGTACTGTACCCTGTATGTGTGAGTTGTGTTGGGGCGAGAGAAGACGTCCAGCAGGAGATGGCGATCTCTGGGTATTGAACTGCCAGCCTCGTCGTTTATAGCACTGTGGGCACGGCTGGATGGGCCTTTCTGACGCTGACGAGATTAAACAATACAGACCACACAGAGCTAAGGACAGGGATTTTTTATTTAAACACTTTATCAGTGCATTTAGGAAACATTTCTGTTTTTTATGTGTCTGTCATCTACTTGTTGTCTGTACCTGTCCATATCTAGACTGCTGACCAGTGTGGGAGGGCTCCGAGTCCCCTGTGCCAATGGGAGGGAGGAGTGTGTTTCTGCTAAGGGGCAACAATGGAGGCGTCTGACTGTCACTGGCTGTCGGTCTGTGGAACAAAACACACTCTCCATGAGTGCAAGTCCAGTTTGTTTGAATCATTTCTACTTAATGGAATAGTTGGACGAAGGTGGATAGTGGATGAAAGTCAAAGTCAGACTTGGGTACACTTCCAGCCTTTTACAGAGAGGATTTGGCTTTGCGACAAAAAGACATTTCACTGAACTCTCGGCAACAAGGAATTAGAAAGGCCTAAAATGTAAAACAGACTTTATTCTCCAGCACAGTAGGCTGCCCATTGCTGTTAGTGAACCTACAGACCCACGAGGAACAGGCTGGACTCACAGGCGTGTCCCACGGATGACCTCGTCCAGGTAGACTCCTGTGCTGGACTGACTGGAGCTGGGAACCAGTGGCAGGAGCGTTCGAGGAGGGTTTCTGCGCCGAGCCGACTGCGCCGGGCGGGAAAGGGAGGAAAAGCTCTGCTCCAGGGCCCGGCGAGGGCGAGGTTTGCTGGAAGAGACCACGCTGGATCCTGGCCGGTGGGACACACGCTCTTCTGGCTCCCTGTGAGGGAGGGCGGGAGGAAAGCACTGTGATTAAAAGATTCTGTTTCATTTTTGGTTCTTAGAGCTATTTACTGCAGAAAATCTGAGTGAGGTATCTGAAAGAAAAGTGGAACATCCATCAACTATGACATTGTGGAGTTCTTTTTATACGAAACATGTTTCCACATGTATCTGGGCAGCAAGCATGATATATTTAGATGTTTAAAATGTTTTATATTGATCCCGTTATTCTAAGCACTTGAATTACTGCCTGAAATGGCAAGGACCCTTAAAACCAAAGTCAACATGCATCTAATACATTTTGGATTTTATTTGCTCAGATAAAGTTCTGACACGTGTGCTACAAGCATAGTATTTAATCCATTTCATGTCACAAATGAAGTAAAGGCTTCCATACTGGCTTTTTTCCAGCACGCCCAGGTTCCTCTGCTGCAGGGGGATGCTGTGGATCACAATAAGGTCGTTCAAGTTGTGCTGAGTTGCTGCTGCTCCCACAGGTCCCCTACCAGCCTGAAGAATGGTGTGAATTAGGTGAGCAAGAGTAATGAAGCAGGTAATGAGAGGTAGAAGATGACAAAAGATCAGAATGATTAAGGAGTAAAGGACAGAGACAAAAGGATACATTATCGATACTGAGCGCTGAACCGGCACCTGTTCACTTCAATACTTACACAGTATAATCCAAACACAAAAGCTTACAGTCATGCAGTGATGTACAGTCAGGAGGACCCCCGTAACAGCTACGACTCAAATAAAAAATGTCACACCACTTAGATAATAGAATGTGTGGCAACATTTCGACAAGAAAACAAGGATCTTAACACAAAGTTGGAAAACTGTGATAAGAAGCTGCAGTTAATTCAAGACAAACAGTGAGGATGCTTTAGTGTTCATCAACAGGCACAAGCACATTCATTCTACAGGTAAAGATAAGGAGCCTCTACGGATGGCGCACACCCACCACACCCCCATTCTGGCTCTAAGTGAGGGAGTTACATACACTGGAAGGCTTTTTCTGCTTTTTGGATTTCCGCCTGGACTTGTGCTTTGAGCCACTTGACTTTGTGTTCTTTGTGTGGAGGGGATGAATATCCATCGAAAGAAGGAAGAGATGTAGGGGAAGAGGGAGGAAAGGGTACAGAAAGAAACAAAGAAATAAAGAGAGTAAAACAGGTAGATAAGAGTATATCAAACAAAGGAAAGACAAAACAGAACGATGTCAGGGTGATGGGTAGAAGATGAAGAGGGAAGGAAAGAAAACAGTGATATAAGTTAATGAACTGGAAAAGCAGAGACTGTAGAGAATCCAGCAGGAGTGAAACAGGCAATCATTACTTACATCTGGAGCAGACATACAACTTCACACTGCGTCTGTATTTATTTGCACCATGCTCACCTAATTTAATCATTTGAATAATTTACTCTGGATATTTTTAAACAAAAAAGAAACCCTACTCAACTGTAGCTGATGAAAATTAAATGAAATGAAATGAGTGCAACGGCACCAAAAGATGTCCTGTGGCTCCTCCACATCTCCTCAGTCCACTGACCTGGAACTGCGGGCCGGCTGTGAGCTGGGGAACCCGGCTCTGGCCAAGCTTGGGCAGCATTGTGGGCAGTGAGGAGAGCAGCATAAAAGGATTCTGGGAGTCTGACAGCACAGGGCTCAGGGATCCAGAAATCGTTTCATCATCTAAAAATCACACATGTAAATTTAGTTCCAAACAAAGCAGACAGACACGATTTCAGACACGTGCGTGTGAAGTGGTGAAGGTCACGCTCACTTGAGGTGCAGCATTCCCAGTGGCGTTGGACCAGCTCTTTCATCCAACCGACCAGCTCCTGCCACACATCGTCAAACAGCAAGTCGAGAACAGCTTGTCGGCGACAGCGGTATGGTGAGACAGGAGGCAAACAGTGATGCCTCCGAACCGAGTCCGAGCAGTCTTCGTCGCACTCATCATCTCTGTGGAGGATGGATGGGATTTTTACATAAATCTGTGCCAGAGGTGATAGTTTCTGTGGATTAACTGAGCAACTCACAGGTCTCTGCTGTCAAAAGCCAGGTACTCCTCCATCAGACCCTCTACTTCAATAACCCGTGGCTTGTCGTGGCTGCTGGAGCCACAGGAGTTATTAGGGGGGCCGTCCAGCTCTGCAGAGGTGGACCTGATCAGGGCAGCTCTCCTGCCCTGCACATTCAACCTTTATACACCAAGACAACACAGTTATGCCACTTAATTTATACCACATAAATGATACATTGACAAAATGAGGCTAATAAGCAGCATGAGAATCTTCACATTAACTGACAGTACTGCAGATGTACAAGCAGGTTAAACTTGATCTAAACTTCATCAGAGAGCAGCGCTGTTTAGAGAGCACCATTTGCTCCTCATAGTTATTTATTACATTAATTTGGCCTGCATACTATAATTAATAAGCCAGAGAATTTGGGTCATGAAATCAGAGTCAGCCAGGACAACTCCAGGACTGACTGACACTAGTCATCAGGAAAGCCAGCCAATAGCTCCTTACAACAGGGACACTGGAAAGTGTTTATTGCAATCATTAAAAAATATATAGTTTTGACAGCAGTTTCAAACTGACATGCTGCATTTGTTTTCAGTACAAGCAGAGCTGACTAACCACAAGATCAAATCACAGTATCAGGATCAGAAACCTCCAGCTGTCAGTGCATTACTGACTTACTCTGCACCACTCTTATCTTTCTCTTGGGATTTCACTGTGATTTCTTTGCTTGCTGACTGGGTGTCTGTCTCTGAAGTAGCATACCACTGGAAGCCCTCGTCAGTGGGGCAAAGCAGCTGAGTCCCCGAAATCCTGAGTAACACATACAGGAAATTTAGAATAATGAGGTCAACTTCACGAGTGGGACGTGCAACTCAGCTTGTTGCAAAACTGAAAGATTACACACCGTAGATGTGGGAAGCGTGAGGTCCACTGCTGACATTCATCCTGCAGCCCTTGGAGGATCCCTCCCCCACTGCCTCTCCCCTCGTACAGCTCTCTGTCGATCTCCTCAAACATTTGCTGCACCTGCCGTGACGCTGCCTTGTCAAACTCCTGTAGGACACCAGAGAAAGTAAGACAGATAAGGATGCTAGCGTTAGCTCTTTTCTTAAACAGAACAGCTCGACGCCGGAAACCTGCTGCTTTTCATTTTGTTCGTCATCCCAAAAAAACTTACACAATATTTTAAATATTTGTCAAAAGACATCAAATGTTGGTCAATTAATCTAAACTTATTTTAAAATAGATGTGAGAGCCAGATTGTTGCATTATCAGAAAATGTTTAGAAAGTTTTCTTACGAACGGACTTACATCGTAGCCCCAGGAGAAAACAGAGCTCCTCTCTGTGGAGATGCCTGTGCCCGTGGAGCTGTGGATGCCTGACCACGACTGGTTGGAGTCTACTGAGATGACGGTGGGGCACTCAGAGTGAGTTGAAGCCGCAGACGTCTGAGAACTAAAAAAAGAAGGAGGCTATGGGATTAGTGTGGAGCTTCAAAAGCCATGTAAAGAACTCTACAAAATGAGCAGGGGGATGTAGAACAAGTAACTGGGGATTGCTGCTTTCCTAATCAAAGTGGAAAGTGAGGGCCAAAAGTCAAAGTTATTGAATATTCTAACAGGCTGCCTTGTTACTCATTCTTTTCACTGCACATCTAAAGGAGGGAATGTGATATGAATTAATGCACTACATCTGGGTGTCGCATGGCATGAGTCCTGAGAATCAGCTGTCTGCTCAAGATGGTGTAATGTTACAAAACACAAAGATGAGTGTAAGTGTGTGTGTGCATACTTGCTGCAAATAATTTTGTTGTGACCCCGCTCTGAAACCAGCTAAAGGTTTGTCTCTTTGCAGAAGAACCCAGACCTCCCAGCAACTTAGTTACCTGTTGTGTGCAGAGACAGCTTCCTGCAGGTGGTGGAGGTAGTGCTGAGGGGTTTCATTATCATCTGCTTCTTCTGGGAGAGGATGGTGATCGAGGCTGCTTCGAGACAACCCACGACTACACAAAGGACAGATTGGGAGTATTCATCAAAAGATGTATTAACAAAGTGACCGTGCCGTAACTTGGGTGAACATCAGTGGTGTGTAAAATGCTCACTAGTTTAAAGATAAAATGTGAAAAGATGTCTTTCACTATAGAGGAAAATATCTTACAGTGTAGAGTCTTGAGGTTGTTCCGTGCAAAAAAACAAAATAGTATCCCTCAAAATAAACTGATGCAAACAACTACTTTGCACCTCTGTGTACTACAGAAGAATAGAGCCAAATCACAATTTCAGCGCTTAGGATAAGAAGTACCAAACATTGCAATAACTCTACGGTGGCTAGATGCCACCTTAAAATTAGTTGTATTTTCTAAAATAGATCAATTGAGTTAGTCACTTACAATTTTTATAATTTGGTGTATTAAGGAAAGTGCATACAATCAAAATAATTATTATGTTCATATAATCTTACACTTACACTAAATAACTGAATCAACATTATTGCTTTTTGTGGGTTTGGTTAACAACCCAGGAACCTAGCAAACCTTTTCCCCTAACAATTATTCCCAAATCAGCAAGCAAATGAGCCTCTGCCCCTCATCCGTTGGTGATCGGTACTCACATCTCAAGTTTGTGCGACACGGGTTTCCTGCTGTATCGAGAAATCATCCTATTTTCTCTGCTTTATGGGCTAAAGCCCCCGTCCCTCATCCTTTCCTCCACATCCAGTGCTCTCTGAGAGGAGTTTAGAGGGAACTCCGGCATTTCTTCATACATAATTCCACACATGCAAGTCCCAGGAGCAAAAAAACAGGACAAGTCCTCAGGTACTCGAGCCTTAGTTGTGTCTAACTGTAGGTATTGGTTAGAAGAGGCTACGCCTTACAATTAGCTAACTAGCATTATGTGGCACTAGCAGCATTATGAAACTCAATAAAGCAATTAGTAAGATAGCAAAACTTTACTACATCAAATGATAATTATGATTTGCTGTATATGTCTATGCATGCCGCTCAAATATACTTATGTACTTGCACTAACTAACGTAGCCCTAAGAGGTTTTAATGCTAACGTTAGTACCTATGCCTACAATGACAACAGTGGCGCCGCGGCTGTCATGGATACGCAGCCTTTGCTACCGCGCGGTCATATGGGAAATTGATTTCAGAGAGGCTTTATGGAGTCTCGCAGCACTTGTTATTTCACTACATTTCCCAGCATTCGTTGTAATAATTGAAGTACGTTCACTACATTTGTCCGTTTGGTCACGTAGATAGTAACTTAAATGTGTCTGTCTGTAACTAATCGATTGATATATTTAAATAACGTAAGTAAAATATTATTCCGATTTTGTATTTATTATATTTTTATTCGTATTGATAAAAACTTTATTCGAAAGTTCTATGTAGTAGGAACGTTTGTAGTAGATACCTGAAGCAGTAGACCATAAATAGTACAAGGACCGTAAAAGTGGCAGATGGCGTTACAGCAACGCGCATAAGTGTGTTTAAAGCCTAATTTTATTCCTGCATAGATATAAGTTTGCTCTTTATCAAAATAAAAGTTTACGCACAGAAACGAGACAAGGTAAGACTGAATTACAATTTCAATGATCTTTTGAAAATATATACAATATAGCAGGTTGGCTGCTACAAATTTCTTTCCTGTTTTTAGTCTCAATTATTCAAACAGTTATGGAGCACATGTCGACATACTTTTGCATGTTTTTAGTCAGGTTAAGAAGACATTATTACCATGGACGCCCTAAAGAGGAGGACAGTTCAAGAAGACATGGTCCAGTACAAACTATTCTTAATCCAAACAGACAGCTCAACTCCTCAGCAGACAGAGGAACGACTCAGACATCTGGTAGAGGAAATTGTAGCAAAAGTTGCCCCGCTGTTGACAAAATACATCTGGCAGCATCAGCCATTTAACCTCAGGTATCATCCTGAGAAAGGTAAAAAAAAATTGTGAGGACCTTACAAGATGCTGACACTATGGCAGAAACACTAAAGATCGTTCCATTTCTATTTACTGACAGGAGATGTACCTGGTCACATTGGAGGCAGCACTCAGTTTGGAGACAACGTTGAGGACGAGTGGTTTATTGTTTACCTCCTTCAGCTAATCACTCAGGATTTTCCAGATCTTGCAGCAAGGTGAAGACCCAGCATATGTCCTCAGTTTGTTTTCTTTTTATAAAAATTAAATAGCCATGAGTCATCCCCATTTGTGCTCACTGCTTGCAGTTTCCCTTCATTCTTTTTGTTTGCAGAGTTGAAGATAATGATGGAGAGTTTCTTCTGATCGAAGCTGCAGATTATCTTCCCAAGTGGATAAACCCAGACACCAGTGAAAATAGGGTGAGTCATTCAAATCAGATGACAGATACTTTTTAATCATATGATGTTTGGAATTTTTCTTGAAGGACCACACCTGTGGGATTATAAAATTGAAATGAATCTTTAGATTGTATTCCAGAGGACGGCTCAATCTTTTGTTTCAGATGATTTAGGGAGGCATGTTTACATTTCAAAACATCTAGTTGACTCTTGAAAGGGTAGTTCAGATTTTATAGCTCTCACTTCAGATTAATAGATCTTCTTTTTCCATTTCAAGAATATAATCAGTGCTATTATTGGGTACTCGTTATTATTGATATGAATAGATCAATTTATGTATGTAACGACTTGTTGCGTTGCTTTTTTTGTTCTAGGTCTTTCTTTTTAGGGGAGATTTGCATATCCTTCCTTGTCCCTCCAAATCCAGCTCAGTGGGATTCCCACGTGACAAGGTACCCAGTGTGGGGCAAGCTCTAGCACTGCTTTCTTCTCAGACAGAAGCCTGCCGAGCAAGCTCTAAGATATGTGCAGCTTTGAAAAAGAGGCTGGAAGGGTAAGAGAAGTTTTATATTCAATAAAGATCTGTCTTAGATACTGGAATAGAACAGCTTTATGTTGGTGCATTGCTGCTGTAAAGAGCCTTCAGGCTAATGCTACAAATGTCTAACTTTACAGTCATTTGCAAAAGAATACCAAACTAAAATGAAAAAGAAAATCCATTTTTGTTTACTATACAGATACCCAGGGAAGATTAAAAGTAGCCTCCACCGTGCCCACTGCTTCATACCTGCAGGTATTGCCAGTGTGTTGGCACAGCGTCCAGACCTGGTGGCTCCTGCAGTTTCAGCCTTCTACCTCCGTGACCCGGTGGATCTACAGGCCTGTAGACGCTTCTCAACATTCAGTCCTGATACGAAAGTCCTCACCTTGGTAAACGCACATAAAACACTAAAGAATCAAGAATAATAAAGGAAGAAAGTTGAATTTCTGAAAAGGGAATATTGTAATTTCAAGTTTTTTTCTTCTCTTTTTAACAAACATGCCATTAAGTGTCATTCAAACATGTAACTTGGTTTATGTTTCCAGGTGACTTTTACCCGCTGCTTGTATGCACAGCTGCAGCAGCAAAATTTCACCCCAGACCAGAAGAGCGGATTCAACCTGCCTCCTCGCTCACATCCACAGTACAAGGCTCATGACCTTGGAATGAAACTGGTGAATCATCACGTGTCCTTCTTCATTCTTTAAGCCTTGTTGGAAGCTAGGACACGGATAGGATGGTGTTTTGAATATTGTGTGTTTTTGCCCCGCTCCCAGGCCCATGGCTTTGAGATCCTTTGCTCTAAATGCAGACTGCCATCTTCAGAGCCAGGCGAAGCAGTCAGTTGTAACCCTCAGTGGAAAGGCTTCATAGAAAGTCTGAAAAGAAACGGCTACTTTCGGGTTAGCAGCAAATTTCTGTTTGTCTTTTCATTGTGAATAGCAGCGGGAAGAGCTCTCTTTTACTGTCATAATTCTTTCGTTGTCAAATGCAGGGAGAGCTGGAAGGTTCAGCCCTGTACAAAGAACTTTTAACATCAGCAGAAAATTTCTTCAAACAGTCTGTTGCCACAGAAACCAGGTGAGAAAGATGCCCATGAAAGCAAACTTAAAAAGCAGCAACAACTGAATCGCTCTCCAAATACAATGGAGGAGGTGTAAGAATAATACAAAAGCACATCATCACTTCTCAATTTCGTTGGTATTTTGGAAGTCTGCAGACTTCCTTGGACTTGTTTGTCACAGTTTATGCATATATATACAAGAGTTCAAGGACCCCTTTAAGAGTTGTATTATCGGTGGTGAATATTATTCACTTTTCGTCCATTTAAATGTCATCTGACCTGTGTTTACAAGATCTAAACTGTGGAAATATACCTGGCATTTCCACCCGTGTAAATTTGTCTGAATATGCCAACTGTTGTCCCAGCACTCTGTCTCCGGGGGAGGAGGTTCTCCAGCTGCTGCACACCTGCAGTCCGCTCAGTGTGGAGGAGTTAAAGAAACTAGAGTCACAGCTCCCCCAAGAGGATAGTAAGTGGAAGTCTGAATATGAAAACTCAACCCAAAGTGCTTAGTGTTTGTTTGGTAGAAAGAAAAGCACTGTATGCATTTGGTTTGAGACCATCCCTGGAGGACAATTAAATAGCACGTGTTTGCATGCACATGGTCAGTGTTTCCTTTAAGCTTTTACATCAGATTATGTGATCTTCATCAGTTAACCCTGACAGATTGAGTCTGCCCATGAGGATTTGTATGCTTAATGTTCATGAGTTAAGGTTTTAATGAGATTGCCTTTGTCATATTTCAACTGTTATTCCACTCATTTTCCTCTCCTTGTGGCTCACATCCTCCCCATTTATCTTTTCTTGCAAATCTCCAGGTGACAGCTGGCTGGATGTCACGGCTCAGGATTTGGAGCAGCTATTGCTGGAGAGAAGTGGGGGCAGAGCCGATGTTTCCGTAAAAACCTCCAGTACCAGCAAGCAGACACAAGATGTCGCCGAGGCAGAGAAGCAAGGGGAGGAAATGGAGAAAAACAAGCGGGAAGAAGAAGCCGGTTACAGCTTGATAGCAGTTAGTCAAGGGATGAAGAACTTCCTCAACGCCATGTCGTCCCATGAGGGGGCTGAGCTCCCCTGGTGAGACAAACAGACCAAATGACACTACCTGGTAGAGGAAACTTAAGGCTAATGTACAGTGTGCAGAAACCGTAAAAGTCAGTACAGCGATGTCCTGCACTCTGTAATCAGACCCCCAAAGTTTCCTTCCATTTAATTCCTCACAACTTTGTCTTTGTGTTATAGGAGCAGTGCAGCACAGCCTTTCAGTTTTGACCCAGACTCCATGGCCAGTGCATTGGACAGGCTACTAGGCAAGTCTTAAGAAAGCTTCCCCTTTCTCACAAGCTGCCACAGTTTCCTCAGGGTTCAATGAAATGTCTGACATGCTTTAATCAAAATAATGCAGAAAGAAACCATGGCTACTCCTTTTTCTGCCATTATTTCGCACAGATGATTAAAGCATGTGGAGTGACCCACTTCAGCCTCCCCTTCCCTTTCAGAGTAGAGCAACTCTACATGATCCTTGAACTATATTATTACATTGTAAAAATAAGAAAACACAGTCTGAGAATCACACTTCAGAATCCACCCTAAACTGAAACTAAAAATCCCCCAACCGACAGTTTTACTGTCAGATACATCTGCAGTTTCTTCTTGTGTTTGAATAGGCCATCGATCAGCCTTTAAAACAGTCTGATTATAAGTTGTTAACAAATGCACATAAACAATGTTTGAACATGTAACAGCTACTTGCCATTTGATAACTGCAGTAAAATAGTCAGCATCACAATTAATCAATTATGCTGTCCTGGAGCTCCTTTCTTGGACATTTAGTTTCCATTAGAAGTAAGTTTATAACATTGAAGTTATTTGAATCCATATAGAGCTCAATTTCTTCACTTTTCTTAAGTTAAGTGAACCAATAATGAGAGCTAATTGCATAATAAGTAGATGCATATTGATAAGTGAAAGAGTTTGAATTTTGCAGTTCAGTGAATTCAAATAAAAAAATAAATGAAAAAAATTATTTATCCCCAGGCTGTAATTAAAGTGAGTCCATTAGAAAATGAGCTAAATAATTTTTTTAAGTGATGTCAGGGTTTAATCTTTTAGGCGATGAGTGTTTTCAGACTCCTAATAAATGCTTTCTCGCAGATAAAGAGAGAGATTTTCCTTTTTTACCACCATAATATGCCACCTGCTTCTCTTAAATACATTTTTTGTTTAATTTTTTTTTAGGTAGCAAAAACGAAGAGCTAGATTCAGATGATCTGGATGATGATGATGATGATGATGATGATGATGATGATGATGACGACGACGACGACGACGACGACGACGACGAAGAAGATGAGGAGGAGTCAGAAGAAAGAGAGGGGGACTCTTCTGTTCCTGCAGAGACGAGGGGGGCAGGTGCGCTGGAAGACCTCAGAACATATATGGACCATATGGATCAGGAGTTGATGAGCACTAATGTTGGACAAAGCTTCAGCCAGAAGGTAAATTCAAATCACGACTGCATATTTTTCAAGGCTAATGCTTTACTTTGTTCTTCCCCTCAAGTTATAAAATTGAAATCCTGTGCTTAATGGAGGCGAAAACTGCTCCTGTTTTATTCTTGATGCAAATTTTCATGTTTCACAGAATCACAGCAAGGTGGACAAAAGCTTCTCTCATCACCCTGAAAGAGATGGTCTCACAAAAGAGGAGGGAGTGGAAGAGACTGAAGAGGAAATCCAACCTTTAGATGTGGACGTCAATTTGGTGTCAAACCTGCTGGAGTCTCTCAGCTGCCAGGCAGGGCTGGCCGGCCCTGCTTCTAACCTGCTGCAGAGCCTCGGCATACATCTCCCACCCAACTCTGATCCCTCGTAGAGGGAAGCAGAAGGTTGAGTTAAATTCTGAGTGAGTCCATATTGGGCAGGGAGAAGATGAATCTGTGCTCTGAATGTCTTGTGACAAAATGTCTAACGTAACCATGAAGGTGGGTCGGTGTGTGTACTCATTACACAATATTTTTCTAAATATCTTTATTATATACATTATTAAACATGTCCAGACAATTAAAATGGCATTTTCCACATTATTTTGCATATCATGTCAAAAATACATATTCACATTTTCATAAATCTCAATTATAGCTTATTAAGTTTAGACAATAAAATAAAATAATACCATTTTTGTATAACTTTTTGTTACTGTGACCCTCTTTCATCTGACACTTCAGTAGTCACAATCATTCAAGGGCAACTTTAACCAACTGCTGGTCATCGATTCATTCAGTCAGATATGAGTTTAAATATATATAACACTGATAAGTAAAGAATGCAATAAAGTCACTTTAACCATCTACATGCAGTGCAGTCAACCCACTCCTAACTATTCCTTTTCATCTGAAGAAGCTGTCAGAATCATTCTAGGAAAACCTGTGTGCATCTGCTTAGTGGGAAATACTGTTTGTTTTACTAAGTACCAAGGAGACAAAAACCTTGTGTCTATTGACTGAATTATACATTTTAAGACAATTATGTTTTAGAATTTTATTAAATGTTTAGTTTTTCGTGAATTAAATAATGCATGGTAGCAGAATATCATCTTTGGCTTCGAAGCACCTGTTTTCCTTGATGGGAACAGCACATGACTGCCATCCTCTTAGTTGGAACTGAGATAGTCATTTGGGTAGTTTGGTATGTAGAAGCTCTGCAGAGGTAACAACCTCTCTTTTCTCATACAGATGCCAGCATCAGTAAAAGAAAAATCCTCCTAAGACATTTATTTTGTATCAAATGGCTATGTGATTTTGCATCATTAGAAAACTTTGATAGATTCAAATAACATGCTTGGTCATTATAAATATGGAATGCAATGGGAAACATAAATTATACTACTTGAATAAGAATTTCTTGGAATAAATTGGTAGCGACACAAATTGACGATGGGGTCGGTAACAGAGTCAGTAGGGCTTATTCAGCCTGTAGTTTGACAGTGACCCATGGGTGTAAAATGTTTTTTGAACGGCCTTAGAATGCTCCATGAGCATTTGTACATGAAACAATTGCAATGATGGGATCTCACCAAATGTGTACGAGGTTCAATCTAATAGCTGTAGATCAGCTCTTTTCTGAAAAAATTACCTTGGTTATTCAAGGGAACATTAGAAAACGTGAGTCTTCTGAGCATGAAACTATAGACCATCCTTACTAAAAAGTGGTTCCTCATTGTAGCATTTTACGTCAAGTGAGAAATTATTCATACCACGCAACGTCAAGAGCTTGTTCACCAAGTTTAGCCCTAAACTGTCAAACCTTTGAGTGAAAGCCTGACTTTGTATTAAAAAATCAGCTTGGCAGCTTATTACGGTAGACTCAAATACCAAGTCTTTGGAAAACAGAAAAATCAGGCCTTGATCATATGAAAAGATTGTAGGAATTTTTGTGTAGGAAAGCATTTTTCTTTTCCACAAAATATATAATGGAAGAAATTGGAGACACCTCCCAGGAATCAAATTACCAAGTAATGTCAGCTGAAAAGTTGAGTGCAGAAATGCAGTGTCGACTTGAGGATCATGCAATAACTTGGCGGGAATGGCCTGGATCGGTGAGCTACATTAAAAAGAAAAGCTTCTGGCGGCTTAATACAACTACAGAAGCTGTAAAAATGGATGTGCCACCTGTCTTGCTGAAAAAAGCACTGCAGCAGCAAGTGGAGAGACACAAAGAGCAGCGACGCTCACCAGGAAGTTGAGGACCATCCCCAGCAGGACAATGGCGAGCAGGTATCCGTGGAACAGCAGGTTTTGCCAGCTGCTGTGCCTCAACACCTGCCAGGGACTGTCCGGGTGCAGCAGCCACAGAAGGCCCAGCACCCCACTCTGGTTGACCAGCTGGACGTAGTAGATGTCAAACACAGAGGCTTGGTGGCGCTCAGCTTCAGACACTTTAGCCAAGCCAATCAGAGAGAGACTGTGCAGGATCAAAGCCGCAGGTGCATACAAGCACTCCAGAGGATCGATCGCTGGGAAACCTTTGGATGCTGTGGAGAGAGTAGAAGCCAATTATGATGAATTCAGTCAGAGGTGACTAAGGCAAAGTTTGACCTACAAATGGCAATAATATTTACCTGTGAGGATAATAAACGTCCCACTCAAAATGGAAATCAAAACAAAGGAATGAATAGATGGTGGACACGCTAGCTTCAGGGTGAAACTGAAGCCCACGGTGACCAGGGGCAGAAGTGGAACAGTGAGGAGGAAAAGACTGGCGTACAAGCTGCTGGCTTTGGCCCACATAGCCAGCACACCTTGAACACTGCCACAGATAGCAGGCAGAAGCAGTCTCTCACCCAGAGATCTGGAGTAATTTTTGATTGGGACCAGATCCAGGACATGAAGGAGATTCAAGAATAAGAGAGACACCAGAACCTGAAAGAAATTAAACCAGTGTTAAGGACACGGTTATTGTAAAGAAAAAAAAGAAAAAGCAATCAGTTATGCACTTATGATCGACTCTTATGTTAAAAACAGATCAGGTGAGTTCCAGATAAACCAAGTGCTTAATCTGTTTAGGTCATAAAAGGCACAACATTTAGCCTAATCTGCGTTTGCATGACTATCATGTCAACCAAAATCACTCAAAGTTATTCAGCTATATTACCAAACAATAAGCTGTTTGAGCATTTTGTTCAATTTCAAATTATGTTTTTGATGAGTTATAACTATTAAACCATTTTTAATCCTTTGGCTGATTTTATTTGTACTCATTTGTGTTCATTTCTTTAATCATCTAAGTTAATCGTGATAAACCTCACAATTGTTTTTGGACAAATTACAAAACATTTTTTCACATTGTAAAAGATATTTCCCAATATCAGTTTCTGAACCCCTATTATCTTTTCTTCTTGAAACGTGACAAAGGTTCCTTAATCACCAGTGAGCCAATATAATGAGGACTTGGATCCAGGGTGTGTGGGTGGAAATGGAACATACTCTGCCACCCTGTGTGATTCATTGACACGGCTGCAATCAATTCACCACATTGATTATTATCCAGGTCAATAAGATCCAGTCATTCAAACTTTATAGCATAAACCTTCAATCTGTTATCAGTGCAATGGAAAATCTTCCGGGAGAAAACATGAAGCTTGTATTTTCCGTTCACATACTTCAAAAGGAACTCTCTGAGTAAAACTGCACACTTTGCATGACTGAAAATTCTCAGCTGAGTGACCTTCGGATAGGGTCAAATTCACACATCAGTCCTCAGGGTGGTTGTTTGGTTAAACATTTATCCTGTGTTGTTCATTAAAACAAAATACCTTCTTTCTCTCCCAGGTTTCAACTGAAGCTACTTCTGCTTTTTCCTTTAAACAGCACGACCAAACACGTACACATTCAGTGACAAAACCCATCACACCACACCACAATGCACAAAGTCTACTGGAAGCATAACTAACATCAGCCTAATGGAAATATACACTAGATCAATAGTTTAAATGTTTTTTTTGTTTTTTTTGGGGGGGGTGATCCAGCATAAATGACTGTGCTATTTCGGCATACCATAAATGTTACTGCAGGATACACAAATGAGCCTGGTGTCCGAGCACAAGGAACTCTGTCTAAACCAGCCAGCATGTAAATGATGCAAACCCTTCTCACATGCTTGCCAATCATCAATAAAATGTATTTACCTAAACACACTCTGGGAACATGTTACAAACCCGAAGGAAAGAACTGATCAAAATAGCCCAGGCCACAGTCACCTACCTGGGCGAAGCAGAAAGCCACAGGGTACGGGTAGTGATACTGCGGGATGAAGATGCCGACCACAAAGTTTCTCAGTTTGTCAGCCAGGCCATAAAGGATCAAAACCACCACGCAGAAAGTGGGAAACAGTGGCTTCAGAGCATGATTTGATGAAAGCCTCTTTAGTGTGGATGCACACCGTCCCGTCCGCCATCTGCCTGAACTGCCAAACACATGAAAACAGGAAGCCACAGACTGTTCACACTGCAACATCAGAATCAATCCTAGTGAGACTTTATATCATTTAAATAGCATATGTAAAACAGAGTGCCAAGAATAAAATATACAACAGTTATATCAGGCAGGATTACCTTTTACCTAACAGACATGATGTCATTCTGTGCAGAAGTTGCTGCTCTGGATACTTGTGTGTTCTATCTGCAAATGGAAGAGTGGAAGTTCACCTCGTCAGGGATTCATTGTTATCACCAAAGATCAAAAAGGGAGTGTCAACCTGACCTATTATCTTTTATGAGGTGTACTTGATCATTTCCAACAGTAGATTATATATTCTGACAAATCTGTTATCTTAATAATCATCTGGTAACAGTGTTCTGTGAAATCTCTAATCAAGTTCAAACAAATTAAAAATGTATATCACATAAAGACAGAGATAATGTCAAAGCTTGTACTGTTTGTTTAAACAAATTTATCTAGGAGTTAACAAACCTAGTTAAGAATTCTTAATTTGAAAACCTGAAAGAAAAAAACAGCCATACCAAGTTTGTGATTCCTCCTAAAATTAAATCTCAACCATATGTCCGTACCAATTCCAACATCACATGCTGACATGATTAAAAAGCATTTACAGCAGACGTCTGACCGTCCGCCATCCTGCTCAGGGTGCCTTTGTGTTCGCCTGTGCTGTAAGAGGAGGACATTCACCTCTCTGCTTTTATCAAGTGGCCCGATGGACTTTGTCCCCGCTGTGTTTGTCCCCATATAATTAAAGAAGCCATCCAGTTAGCCAAATTTCAAAAGTCGCTTTTACCACCAAGCAGATAACATCTGTGGAATTCATTAAAGGTATCTGTTTGCTTACACATGGCATTACACATGAGGTGTCATAGATTTATTAGCCTTTTTTTCTTAAATGTCGTCATTTGACCTGCATTGATCAGTTTTGATGTATAATTACAAAATTGGTTGAGGAGGAAAAAATATCATTTTGGGCTTTAAAAGTTGTTTGAGACCCACCCCAAGCTTTATGTTCCCTACCCCCTCTCTGCTGGATCTCATGCTGCCACATGGCTGCATGGGAGAGGATCTGCATGGGTAAACACAGTCATTAGAGCGAGAGGATGGAGGTGTGTGCACCCTGAAGATCAGACAAACACAGCTGCAGCATGAAATGAAAGCCTATGATTGATCCAGAATATTAAAGTAACCGGCCCGAAAGCCTCCGAGAGCAGTCTGTTTTATTAATTATTTAACCTGAGACCTAATGGAGGATTGTGATTGATCACATATATAATTTTCCATATGTACACATAATAAAAACCAATATGTGTTTACAGTGATATAAGTGATGATTTATGTGTACGTGGTTTAATATAACCTGTATTAATTTCTCTAAGATAGTTTTTTTTTTCATCCCCCAAGTCGCCCAGCAGAGGACAGTCATTTTCTGTTTTAATGGTGGCAATAATTAAACTGTTCTTCAACCGCTGCCTCACAGGTTGGCTGCAAAAACCGGTACCAAGGAAACGGCTTAGCTATAGTGTTTATGATTTATGACAGCGAGCAATGAAAATACCACAGTGATGGAACCTCTGTAATAACAAACACATTATTCTTCAGTAGTGTTGGTGAATCTTTCTCATTTAAATGATTAAATATTAGTTTAAAAGATTACATTTAAATATTACATTAAAAAAATCTGTCTTTAACTTTCAGTTTTTGTCAAATAAGGACTTAATTGCTACCTATATCAAGATTTATCTGATAGAAACCAGTTAGCGCAATTGATACTGGGACTTCAACTCATTCTGAAGTTAATTTGAAGATTTCACTAGGCTTCAGTGTGCTCAGTATTTTATTATATTAAGCCACCTCAATAGCAACTTTAGTGTATAGTTCTATCATGCAAAAGCCATCCATCTTTATTTACTAAGATAATCACTTGGAGAAGTTACAGGTTTAAGAAGAATAAAGATTGTGGTAATTTTTATTTTAGAATCTAGGGAGGAGCAGCTTTTTTTTATTTTTGTACACAAATCCCTGAAATTGACCATTCAAATGTACAGCTCCTCAATACACTTGATCTTATCAACAGATATAGGAAGTATACATAGAAAGTTAAATCCCTATCCAGGGCATTGAATTTACATTTTCATTGTTCAGCCCCCACTTTTGCTTAGTTCAAGACTGCAGTTTGCAGTTGGGTTCTTTTGAGCAGTTGGGCAATTTTAATATCCAGTTAGGGATTTACTATTGCAACTCACTATTATCTGGGTTCATGTAAGCTACGGTGTATCTTACCAATGGCTTGGGTTATAAAAAGGTTTAGAGAGATTTAGAGAATAAGGCTAAAATATAACAAAGAAAAATAATCTAATACTACGAACATTAAACACAGTTTAAGTGATTGCGGAATGCCATGCTTAGTCTGTGTGATGGAAAAACAAGGCAGTAAAATGCTGTGCACACCATCTGAACTCAGTTTAATTAAGTTTGTTTGGCTCACATATGGCTATACAGATGTGAGTTTTTTTTATTGAGAGCTCTCAAACCAATAACACCATTAGACAAGTCTAATAAACTGCAATGCAACAGGGGTCATGACAGCAAACATCACAGCGGGAATAAAGGCCAGAAGGCCGGTGTTAATGAGTGGAGGGGCCGAGGCTGAACGAGAGTATTAGGAAGAGATGAGGGGCATGTCAATATACAAAGTGTTTTAATGGGAAAACAAAGACAAAATAATCACTCAAACTTTGAGTCTTGCAATATTAATCTTACGTGAATATTTTACCCATTAAGGTTTTATGGTCAACAGTCATACGTTTATGTTTTTCATCCTGTTGAGCCACAGTTGTGCTGTGTATTTACAAACATTCATAAACTTTTTCCAAGATTTCCCTATAAGCACGTTTTTGCCAAGTAAACAGTCTGCATGTTATCCCATAAAGGCCTTCTGCTGAATGACTTTAAGGAGATGGGTGTTCTGCTGTGCTCGTCAGTTGTTTTACTGGTTTTGCTTTCTTAATTTTTTTATCACTAATTGTGATCAGTACTTTTCATGCTGATACAGTAATTTCCCAGCTCCCCCCTCAGGGCAACAAATTGTTCTGTTGGAATTTGCCATGTGCTTGGATTATGTGGACTTCTGGTTTTCTTTGCTTTGACACATGTGTCTGAACTTATTTCATTGGGTGGTTTAAAGGTCGGGCAGACCAACCCAGATCGCAGCATTTTGGGAAATCCTGGAGAGGGGATCTTCAGCTTTCCACCACATGTGGTCTAACTTTAACATGAGTGGCAAACTTTTAGTGGTCTTTTGCAGAGACTGGAGTAAACTGCCCCACATCGTGTGTCTGTGGCCTCACAAGGTCATAGCTAATTAAGTTAAATTAACCCAACAGTAAAGTTTGAACCTGTCAGAAATGTGCAGTAGAGTTGGTTGAATCTTCCTCACAGAGCACAAACACTGGGTTCACATCAAACCCAAACTACTTAATGCAAACCTCAGCTCCTGAAATATGAAGCAACACACAGCTCTGAATGATGTGATAGTGATATTTGAGTAGGTCAGTTTTTTAACCCTGGGTTGACATTTCAAAGTTACAAATGTGAATGGGTCACGCTGCCTTCAGGGACAGGGAGAGAGAGCCTGAGGCTGCAGGACGTTTTCTACACGTGGCACATGGGTGACGTTAGTTTGCACCATTTCCTCCACAACACCCCAAAATAATTCTCCATGGTCGAGTCACTGCGGGTCAAGACAGCTACAGACACCTCCCCTAGCAATTTACGACAGCCCCCAGTCTGAGTGGGGAACCGTACGCATGAGTCTGCACGTAGCAAACTTTTAGAAATCCAGCCCCGGCTATCAGGCGGCCAACTGCGCACAGAAACATCACGAATAGGAGGAACCACCGGAATCCCCACACCGTTAACTCCCCCCGAGCCCGGTCGAAGGCAGACTTCAGAGGACACATTTCTGCTGCGAACCCATGCCCTGGACGAGGTAAACAACCGCCTTCCGAGAGAGTTTAGGCGAGAAAGTCAAGCCTGTGCAACCCCTCAGATATAGGCAGCGGCGTCCGCTTTTCCACTGAGTGTTGCTGTTAGCGAAACCCGTCACAACACAGATTTGTCAACGGCTCAAACTTGTAGCTGTAAGCTAGCTGTGAGCTCGCTGCTGGCCACGGCCTTCAACGACAGTCGTTGCAAGCGGCAGAGAAAAGTAAGACGTGTTTTGTGACGAACTTAGTCAAATTGAGTCAAAGTGGAGGTGGCGTTTAGCCCGCTTTGCTGTTGTGTTTGTGTGGAGGGAGGCTGCATTCCTGAGCGGCGCGGCGTGGGATGCTGCCAACGCTCTCCGCGCTCTTTAGACCCTTATCAGCAGCTGTAATGTGATATTAAATCGTTTTTATGCTCGGTCACATGTCCCACGTAAAGACTCGCTGATGTGTACCGGCTTCGTCACGGTTCTAATGCCCGCGAGAAGTTCAGTTTTCAGCAGAAACGGAATTCTTCCAGAATTCTCCATTCGGCTAATTGAACTTGTTTTGACCTCGGGGCTAAACAGGCGGCACCGTCTACCTCCCACAGAGGGACGCCTCCGCTTATGGAGGCCATTCGGTGCGTTTTCCTGCGGGTTTGTGCAGGTCCAGTCAGACTCCATTGGACGCTGCGCAGTCCTCACATGAGCTTCCTTCGCGGGGAGGAGCGAAGACGTGGCAGTCCATCCACATTTCCATCCACATCCTGTGCTGTCTGACTCCATGAAAAGACCGAAGAAGGCGTTTGTCAGCGGCTTTAAAAAAAACCTTTAATCTGCAAAGATGTCACTGCAAAACGAGACATCCGTAAAAAATGCATGGCATTTTATGTGCAGGCACCAAATGTAAATATCTGCGCATGGAAATGTGCCAGTTGTGTGGATAGCATTGTTCTCTAGCATTTAGATGTTTGTGTTTAAGATAGAACCGTAAAGCAGAATGCTGATGTAAAATATGGAAAGTTTAGAGAAAAAGATGCATTTGATAAAGCAGGAAAGATTTATTTATGGTTGAATTTAAATTATTTAAACTTCAAATGACAGGGTAAGGTGGATCAATCACTTGTGTGGCCTGACTTATGGATCAAAATGATAAGCATTACCTCTGCTTTAATCCTCCTTCAGCAGTAATACAGAACACACTGGAGTTCTCACCTTGTTATTACAGCAATTCCACAAATGGCATTCTCCAAGCCTTTCCCTTGATCATTACTGAGTAACTCCAAAGTTTATAAAAAAAACAGAGGCAGTACTTAAGTGTAATGATAAACTTAGGCTTTACTATGCAGTTTTTGGGACGCATTACTGTGCTGTTTCATTTGACCTGAATATGAGATTCCATGATACTGTTGTTTTTTTTGTTGTCATTTGTAGAATCCGTGCTGCCAGCTGCTGACCTCAATTGAAATACCACAAGTCATTCTTTTTTACTTTCACTCCAGGCTTGAACTTGTGGCAAAGTCAAAACCTGCCCAATCCTGTTGTCTGCCTCCAGTAAAAAGTGCCACATGTTTTCTAGCTTGCACCTTTACTCATTTGCCTCCAGCATAGGAATTAAGTAAATATTTTCCAATTTTACTTGACTTGTCAATATCTACACAGCAAAAAAGGGACATCGTTTTTACTCTATTTCTTCCAAATCGTGTCGCATGGTGTTGTCTGCTGGTGTTGACAAGCTAAAGTGGACATTTTAGTCTACCATTAGGATTTCTGCTGTTGTCTTGTTTCAATTAACAGATACACATCCAAATTTAGTGTTCATTCAGTCGGCGTTGTCTTTACATTTGTGTTGGAGCATGCAGAAAAGTCCCGTTGGCATTGCTTTGTGTTCAAGATTTTTCTAGGATTAGAGCCAGTGCAAATCCAGGGCTGACCCAGACATAGCAACAGAAACCACTGACTTATATTTGGATTTATGAGGAAAATGAGGGACAGGATTTCTGAAGCCCTCTTTAGGATCACAGGCTGGATTACAATATATAACTAGCTTTATATAGTTTTCCTCATTGTGTTTTGCTTTGGAATCCAGTCCCTGATTTTATGATAAACGTAATGATGTGTTCACATACAGGTAAAATGTTCCAAAAAAGGTTCGGTTTGACATCAGGGGCATTTGTGTTCATTCAAGGGTGCGAACCATTTATGTTTTTCACATATAAAATTCCTATAATTGTCGAAAATTCATAAAGTTTGTTGGAGGCAGTTTTTATTGTTATTATCATTATTAATATACATTTATTGGAGCAATTTTCTGCTGGAGAACAGAGGACCTTTGTATTTTTAGGGCTAAGTGATGGTAACAGCCTGGCCAGTGTTAGTAGAAACACAAAAAGGTCAACAAGAAAACTGCAGTGAGGTTGATAAGGGAATGTGATAAACATGTGATTTGTAATGTCCCTAAGGTTAGATTTTTACTTTGAGAAACAAAGATTTGTGTAAATTTAACTTGTGATTATGTATGTGGTTCAGTCATAACAATGTGACATCACTCTGAGTGGTGACTGGTCAGATGGGAAGATGTGAGAACCAATAAATGAATTAAATGGTTTGTCAATGAATAAATTAAATTGTCTATAAAAAAAATGAATGAAACAGTTTATCTTACTTTGTCACTTTTTCTGCAGGATGGAGCTCCCGTGTTGGTGTTTATTGTTATTGAGCTGCCTGGAGTCACTCTCCGCTCACAATGACTTCTTCACCTCCATAGGTAAAACTATGTTTTAAAACTGAGTTAATTTATGCATGTGCTTTTCTCTTTGCTTAGCTGTGCAGAGAGAACCCCAATAAAATGTGTATAATGCAGCATTTTGGTATTACTATTAATATTTATTTCCTTTAGGTCACATGACAGATCTGTTATACACAGAAAAAGACCTCGTCACTTCTCTGAAAGACTACATCAAAGCAGAGGAAAATAAACTAGAGCAGGTCAAACGGTGAGTTTTTGGCCTCAGTATTCCTCATATTTTTTGGAATACAACAAAAAAAGTTACAGCCACCTTTATTATGATGGGCTGTCGTGCAGCATTTGAAGTCTAACAGCTCAAGTTTGAGTTTTTTCTGGACACGTTTGTATAAGTTTGTACGTTGTATATTTCAGAGGTAGAGTCCCCCCCTTTTTTAATGAGATCATGGAGTTAAGGATCATTTAAATCTTTCAAATTAGGTTTTGGGGCTCAGTTGGATGACATCATAATCACAACTCCTTTTATCCTCAGAGGTGGACATTTGCCCACTATGACAGATATAACTTAAAAACAGAGGGGTAGAGAAATTGGAGCTGGGCCTTTATGCTTTATTATTCAGATGCACCTCCATGTAGTGGACTGTGTGTCTGTATTTCATGTGGGAAAACCACTGTCCAGTGAAGCTGGACAAAGACCATTTACATGTGGAGGGAGGTGTCAAAACTTGCCATCTCTGGTTTATACCATCGTGCTTATGTACATTAAACAGATTATCGCATGACTTCTTAGTACATAACCCCACTGCAAACCTAAGTGCACAATACATTGTGGTTAGAGGAACATATTCTTAAATTACTCTGCTTGTAAAATTATGGAAGCTAAAGTTATGCTGCAGAACCTGAGAAACCTACCAAATTTTGGGCTGTGTATCTGTTCTTTGTAAAACCCACATTTTGACAATGATCTGCAAATTATTTCTTGTGCATTATGTTTCGGTAATCATGGAACTTAACTGATCCTCCTTGTGACAGGTGGGCGGATAAGCTGGATTCTTTGACAGCCACAGCAACTCAGGACCCAGAGGGTTTCCTGGGCCATCCTGTCAATGCCTTCAAACTGATGAAGAGGCTGAACACAGAGTGGGGGGATCTGGAGAGTCTTGTGCTTAAGGACACCACTGATGGTATGGTTAAAAAAAGACAGGCTAAATAATGACTCCACAAAGTTGTGTTCCCGTTTGCTGCACTGTGCCAAAGTTGGGTTTTGGTGGCAGAATGTGTTTTGACTGGTCACTGAGCTGCATTTGGAATGACTTTTGGAACTTACAGTTATCTCCAAAGAACAATTTTACCTGATGTTCTGAGTGATATATTTTAGTATCGAAGCACATCGTTGCCATGTACATTTGTCGCCGTCGAGATTAAACTGACCAAAGATGTATTTATTGTAAATTGGGTCAGCTGTTGTGTTCTTACTGCAGAAAGTTTCACCTGTCCCATCTGACTCTTGCAGGATTTATTTCCAACCTGACCATTCAGAGACAGCACTTTCCCTCAGAGGAGGATCAAACTGGCGCTGCTAAAGCTCTTCTCCGGTTACAAGACACATATAAACTGGATGCTAACACCATCTCCATAGGAGACCTGCCTGGTAAAATCCTTAAATTAATGCACCACAGACACTACAAAGTTTACAAGCCCCTTTTTTTCTTTATAATGTTAATTGTATTATGTCTGTTCATTCTCAGTAGAAATAACAACTATGTGGAGAGACTACTGTAATTTAATATGATATTTTTAATCTCTTGTTCAAACCAGGAGTGAAGCACAAGAGCAAAATGACGGTGGAGGATTGTTATGAGTTGGGTAAAATAGCTTATACTGACGTGGATTACTACCACACAGAGCTGTGGATGGTCCAGGCCCTGAAACAGCTCGATGAAGGAGAGGAGTCCACTTTAGATAAGGTTACTGTGCTGGACTACCTAAGTTATGCCGTCTACCAGCAGGGAGAGTTAGAGCGTGCACTGGATTACACAAAGAGGCTGCTACAACTTGGTGAGTCCCTCCAGAGACATTAAATATCTTTCTAACTTTTACATATAGATTGGGCAGTGTGTTTTCCTGACAGATCTACTACTCAATGTATTCCTTTTTTATGGTTCATATAATAGTTGATCTAGTTTCTAAGGATTGAATAAAGGGCTAACTGTGTTAGAATAGAATATAATTAGGTTGGTAACTTGATGTTCAATGTGGTGTTTTGGGTGACATCCATCAGTATTTCTAATCACTGCTGGCGTTTCCATTTTTTTGTCATTTTTAGATCCAGAGCACCAGCGTGCTAAAGGCAACCTGAAATACTTTGATTTCCAGTTGGAAAAGCAGAAAAAGGCAGCGGATGAAAATCCTCAGAAAGAGAAGGAGAGAGGGAAACGACAAACGACAAAGACAGAGAAGAGAAAGTTTTCCAAAAAGGCTCTCTCACTGATTCCTGAGAGGGCGAAGTATGAGATGCTTTGTCGTGGGGAGGGTATCAGAATGGTGAGGAAGATGATGCCATCCCACAAAAAAAAAAACTAACTTATAAATCCAGGCCTATTCACTTTTGGTTTGCTTCTGTTGTCTCTCAGACACCCCGCAGACAGAGCAGGCTCTTCTGTCGTTACCATGACAACAATCACAACCCCCACTATGTGCTGGCACCTGTTAAACAGCAAGATGAGTGGGACCACCCCTACATCGTCCGCTTCATTGACATAATCTCAGATGAAGAAATTGAGATGGTCAAGCAGCTGGCAAAACCCCGAGTAAGTAATTCCGGGCAGATGAGTGCGTTCCACAGCTCTGGTTGGTTTAGCCAGTTCAGGGTGGGTCATTGGAGAGGCGCTCACACAGGCATGCACCTTTACATGTGTGTGCATCTGTGTGTGGGTAAATCATGTCCCTGGCTTCGCAGCTGCGCAGGGCAACCATCTCCAACCCCATCACTGGAGTGCTGGAGACTGCTCCTTACAGGATCAGCAAAAGGTAAGACAGAGCCAGAAGCTGCCGCAGACGGAGCACAAGGGAGGAAACCGAGAGGGACCCCCTCCTTTCCCCCAAAAAAACTCCCATTTCTATACTCCCGTCTCTCCAGAGCTCCATCTCTCTGCCCCTTAAAAGCTGGAAGGCCCTTGAGCTGAAACACAGAATCCTACTGAGACTAAGGATTTATTCTGCTTATGTAGATATCTGTGGACTTACTCGTTTACAGAGCGAATACAATGCAATTTTACCATCTTATGGGATCGTTTGGAGTGCAATGTGTAATGTTTTCGGGATGTCTTTGTGGATATGTTTTTGCTCAGGAGTCTGGTAGAAAAAGGTAACACAAAAAATTGAGAAAAGGAAAATGTGTTACTCATTCTACTTCTTAAAATAACATAGTTGCTTTTGGACCAGTAGGTGTGTCTGAGGATGACCTATGAAATTGACTATTTTGAATGAAGATATCAATTCCAGCGTTGTCTCGTGGAACACTCTGGTCCCTCTTATGATTAACATGGAAACATAGTGACCGCATTTGCCTTTCTTTTTTCTCCCTGTCCCTCCTCTTATTCTTTTCATTCTTTGTGTATCGTTTTCCTTCCCTTTTCCTCTTGTTTTATCTTTTCCTCCTCTTTGGTGTGCTTCTGGAACTGCTGTAGTTAAGGCGAGCCACGGTGCATGACCCCCAAACTGGGAAACTTACCACAGCCCATTACAGAGTCTCCAAGAGGTAAGGGGTTACAGGACACCAGGAAGACGTCAGTGCCTTCCCCTTCTCTTCATCACAACTTTGTCATTGTGGACTGTCTGAAGCAGCTGTTTGGCTATGCACCCAGAAATTATGATAAGAAGAAATGAAAATGGCTAGCAACACATGTAAAGCTAACAATAGAGGTTTTTAGAACCTCTGTTATTGGTTTTGTTGTGGCTAACATCTTTCATTTTACCAGGCAGTTTTGGTATTTTCATGGAACCTTGATTGAACCTGCATTTACCCTACGGCCATTTGACCAGGATACCTCCATATCTAATTCGAAGGAACAATATCTGCTTATAGCAGCTATGGTATCTAGTTTAAGTACTTCAGTATCAGCAAGACAAGTGACAGAACTTCCAGGGTTATTGAAAGAATGGGCAAAACCTTTTAGATACAAACATCAACTTTAGACGAATTTTCTTTCCTTAATAGACAAATGACCAAATGGACTTTAGAGACGTGACTGTGCTGAATTTGAACACCATCTTAAAAATAGCAGAGCTCAACAACCCACACAAATCCTCACGTCTCTGGTTTTTCTGCTCTTGGTTATTAATGCACATGTGTGGGGTTGTGGCTGTAAGGGTGTGGTGTCCCTTTGATGTTATTTTTTTTTATTTGTGCTGACCAGACAGCAAATTTTTCCAAACAGTTGAAGTGTGTGAATAAGAAAAAATAGACAGGATCAAGAACAGAGTTACCCCCCTTTGGCTGTGAAATATGTAGGTACAAGAATCCACCGGCTTATGTCTGATCCAGCAAACGATCCTTTTGCACGTAAAACTAACACTTACTTCAGATAGCAGAAGATGTCTGTCTTCTCTCAGGTGTGCGAGGGGTTTTTCCTTCACGGCTTCGGCACTTATTAGATTAGCGATTGATTCTGACACGGTATTGGAAAGAATTGTTAGCTGAACTTGCTACTTTTGGATATTTCTCTTACTTTTTCAGGGTAAAATGTAAACTGCAGTTGGACTTTGTTTTAACTGAAAACTAAAGAGGAACTCCATGAAAATATTCTTGCCCTTGTCCTTTACCAAATTCCTGAACATGTCTTCAATCCTGTACCCTGAGCTGACTGGAGATTCTAATTTCAAATCTTGGAATTTTTGCTGTTTTCCATTTTGCTCACACATTTACTTCACTTTTCTGTTATAGAAGTGAATGCACACAACTTTTCAAGAAACTTTTTATTGCATGTTGCCGGCATGGCAAGCTTTTTGCCTTCTGAGGAAGAAGCTCTACTGCCATCTAGTGGACAAATGTTGATCTGAAAGAAATACTTCAGACTCTTTTATTTACTTTCTCTGCTTTCTTTCCTGCATTCCAGTGCTTGGCTCACTGGCTATGACGATCCTGTAATTGATAAGATAAACCAGAGAATTGAAGATCTCACAGGCCTGGAAATGGACACAGCTGAAGAGCTGCAGGTAAAAAGTTATCTGGAGGTTGCAGATAGAATCCTATTTTCTATGAAAACTGAATCTTCCTGTCTCTGATTATATATTGGGTCCATATCTCTATTTTATTTTCTCTTTTAGGTTGCAAATTATGGTGTTGGAGGTCAATATGAGCCTCACTTTGACTTTGGCAGGGTATGCTCTACACTTCTGAGAAAAATCCATTCTTGTGGTCTTAAAATGAAGACATAACATTTATCCTGTTACTGGTTGTCTGTGGACAGAAAGATGAGCCAGATGCCTTTAAGGAGCTGGGAACTGGGAACCGCATTGCAACTTGGCTCTTTTATGTAAGTACACCCTTTCGTATCTCAGCTAAAGACCTGCATTTGTTGACTTTAGAACAATTACAAACTTTATTCAATAAGAATAATACATACTTCCATGTAGCTTTTTCATGTTTATATATATTTAGTAGGATATCTGTTTAAAATGATGTTATTACACTTTTTCAGTCTGGATTTAATGCCCTAGTGGCTCAATTACCAGCCCAAAGAAAATGTGGGAACTTTTTACGCAGGGATTATTTTCTCTATGCAACTCATTAGAGTGGGAAGTCACAAGTGGACTTTTATCTGTCCAACAAATGTGAAAATGGTAAATACTAGCTAAAGGAATTTAGGTTAAAGCATGCAGTGCTTTGTAAACGGGTGCAACAACTAAAGTTTAATGTATTATCAGTGTTTTCCTGAAAGACTTCAGAATAATGTTCCTTTGAAAACGTGTTTCTCGTCTTTTTTTCCTCTTTGGTGTAGATGAGTGATGTCGCTGCAGGTGGAGCTACAGTTTTCCCCGATGTTGGTGCTGCAGTTTGGCCTCAAAAGGTACTCATCTGACAACACATCAATTTCTATAGCAGTGATTAAGCTGCAGTGATTTAATTCAGCCTTATAATTAGACAACTTAACACAAATTCTGCACTTTCAAATTGCAGGTGTTTTGAAGAATTGTACAAAAAAATAAACTCATTGATACACTGACTGAAATCCACACATTTCTGAACCTCTGACAGATCTATCTTCATACAAAATGGGGTTCATGCTGAAAAATTGATGGCCTGTTTTTTTTGGTCCTGCCATTATTTGGAGATGTATCGGAGCTCCTGCTAAAGCATTTCTCAAGTGCACATTCAGATCCTGAACTGATCATTTCAGTGACCAGATTTCAGACTGACTCACCTGTGGAGGGTGTAAAGAGCTGCTCATCTCTTGTACGTTTCAGGGATCTGCTGTGTTCTGGTACAACCTGTTTGCCAGTGGCGAGGGAGACTATAGCACCCGGCATGCAGCTTGTCCCGTGTTAGTGGGAAATAAGTGGGGTGAGTATGAAAAATGAAAACTGAGTAAATATCAGAGGGAAAAGTGTTTTTTTTTCTGTTTACTTTTGTGTCCTGACTAACAGTGGAAGTGGTCCAGAATTCCTAACATTTCTCCGTCTTATTTTTATTTATTTAATCTTTTTAAGTATCCAACAAGTGGATCCATGAACGAGGCCAGGAGTGGAGGCGGCCCTGTGGCCAGAATGAAACTGAATGACAGAAGATAACCTCCCCATCCAATTCCCTTTCCTCTCTCCTCTTCTTTTCAAACCACCAAGCACCAACGTACGCTGTTTCGGTTCACAGATGATGTATGGGGTCCAAACGACTCAATCCTACTTTTCAAACACACTTTTTTTGTCTTTTCCCCCATGGTAGTCTCCATTCCCAGAGATTGTCTTGGTTAACTAAGCTACTGGACTGTATCAGCATCTCGGTGACAAAAAACATGTTTTTTAGATTGAAAGATAGTTTTAAGAAATTTTTGAAAGTTTTTTACTCCCATGTGTTTTTATAAAAAAATATTTGCACTTTTTTTTTCTACAGCTTTGTGATGAGACCATCTTTCTGTAGGGCCGAACTGTTTCTCCTTGTGTTTGAACTTCAAAGGGACGGTTCACATTTTAAAAGCCTTATCTGACTGGTTCTGTTCAACAGATTGAATTAATGTTTCATTTAAGTCTTGTACTTTGATATTTTAAATGAAAATTCACCATAGTTGTGAAAGACTTCCTGAAACTGTGTTCATTTAAATGTAGTTTTTAGTGCCAGTGCATGATAAAAGTCATTTTGGGGCACTGTACAGAGAGGTCCTGTTTGATGCAGCCCTTTTTTAGTGAGTCTAGTAGCAGATAACATCAAAACTTTCTGAGTTTCAGTCCCCTCTCCAGAGCACACACAGATTGGAAGGTGACTCTGGCGAGAACTCACTTCGAAAGGCACATGGTGTCCAGCAGAACCAGATAACATTTGCCAAGTCCTGACCTTGTGTTTTGTTTTGTTTTTTTAATTTCTTGTATTTTGAGCAAACATGTTGTTCAGAAGAACTTTGCTTTATGACTTTATAATATAATACCACACACAAAGTTAAATGAATTGGATCTTTTCTTGGTTTTATATGGTTTCTTAAGTTGCTGGCTGTTAAGAAAGACGTCAGTCTTTTGTTGTGAATAAACAAAATATTACAGAATTTACAGGGGATAACCAGTACAGATTTTTGTTTGATGCCAAGACTATGCAACACTTTTTAAGATGACATGCATGTTGTTGGTTTGCTTCTTTGGTTCACTCTTTAAATTTTTTTTACACTATGGCCTGTTACACACCTGCATGATGTGTTTATAGACTCACATTTAGTGACATTTAAATGCAACTACAAAAAAAGATGCAGAAAATTCAGTGTTTTGTTTTCTAAATGTAAGTTGATATGTGATCATTCTGATTGTTAAAAATGTGGGAGACAGTCGGTGGGTGTCTGCTTTGGCACACAGAGACGAACAGCACGGACACCAGGTGAAGGGGACGCCATGGGGGTCTTGAATGCGGTTTTTGATCAGTGGTTGTTGTGTGGGTTGTCCACACTGGCCCACCCTTGTAGTGAGAGAATGCAGATTCTATCACGGAGGAGACATTTTATTTATAAGTCCAAAACCATTTCTTTGTGTTTTGTTATGTGCAAAATAAACGTCTGAAGTTGTTTTTATCTTTTGTTTTTTCTATAATAAAGACATGAAGATACACTGCTTTCTTTTTAGTTGGCTTGGAGGGGTGTGTGTGCTTTGGAATTTGGGGGAAGGTATGAGGGCGTCACGTGACTGTCCAGTACAAACATGCTGTCATTTGCTCAGCCGTCGCAACCAGGGCTGGACCTCTACCAGGTTAGGAGGACAAGGGCAGCACGGAAGAGAGAGAGAGAGAGAAGCAGCAACTCTTGAAGAGGAAAGTCAGGAAACTATCCCGTCCACTGCATTACATCTCATCACACATCTGCGAGGATAACGCGCGTCTGAGTACTCAAGGAAAAGAACAAAAAACGGCACAATGATGATGACCCAGATGGAGACAACGGTGCACTATGACAACGGCTACGAGGAAGAGTACATGTTACAGGAGGATGAATGGGACAGGGACATGCTGCTGGACCCTGCCTGGGAGCAGCAGCAGAGGAAAGTATGTCGTTTTCCATTTTAAATCATGAAATTATATCTCAGCTTTCTTACTTTGAACAGCTGTCAAAGAAAGATGTGGAAACGTTGCCACTGTTGCCTCCCCACATTACAATATTTATGATATTTTTCTTTCCAGAAAGTAGAAAACATCATTTTCTCACTCAAAGCGTGCAGATTTTTTTTTTTTTAAGTGTCGAGAAATAAAACTAGTAAAAGTTAATTCTGCGCAGCAGGTACTATGATTTCCGTTTCTCAACAAAATAAAACACGTTGAAGCATTGTTAAGGAAGGCTGGCAGCTAAATGCATCTGCTTCTTCATGGTAATTAACATTGAACAAAAAGAAAAAAAAACTGTTTCAAAACTGTAAGGATGTTTTCACCGTTCATAGTGAACATTGAATATTTTGGATAATTTACTCAATAGTACAGTACAATTGGTAAACAATGGAATCCAAGAAAAGTGAATGTGAAATACGGGACACAGAAGGAAAAACAGAAGTTGGAAGCCATCGGCATTACTAGCCAATGCCAGAGTAACAACATTTTACACTGAAATGATTACCATGGAGATGGAAAGAATGACCAAATTTAGACATAATGGTGAGAAGGGAATGAAAGCACCTGGTCGATACATAAAAATGATACAAAATGTCAAAGATGAGACACAAATGACCAAAAGATAGATGCAGTCTGTGGAAATTCAGACGAAATCCTTGAAGATTGGAAAAGTGGTGGTATAGACACATGAGGAGATGCAGTGTTACCATAAACTGACACAAACCCAAGAAATTGCGAGGGTACAAAACTACCAAAGCTCATCTATATTATTATGTTGTGAGACATGTGAGAAATAGCCCAGTGAGAAACAAAACACGACAAAGACAGAAACTAAACTATACAAAGAAAATAGAATGACAATGTTGCAAAGCACATGCAATCATTGAATGAGGCCTTTTACATCTGTACCTTGGAGAAACTTTTCCCTTAATCTACCCCTGATGTCAACTCTTTACACCAAACTCTGAAAAAATAACTTGAAATCACCAAACTGAAGTTACTGGAGCCAATTCCCCCACTCCCACACACATCAGAAAGCTCATGTATGACTTTAGTGTGAAACATGGCCTCCCCCCGCCTGCCTCGGTAGTTAGGTCCCGCTGGCTTGACTCCGCTTGGGAGCAGAGAGGGCGGCTTGATGGACGGATGCGGCGGGTACCAGCTAACAATAGCCCTGCCTTCCGGTGGCCCTGCAGACTGCTGCCTCTCCACTGATACGCGCGGAATGCGAGCTGTCAACAGATGCTTCTAACGCACGATGACGCTCTTGGGATTAGAATGGACGCTGCGGCTAATTTTAACCTGGGGACCAAAAGGCATTATAGTTGGGTTAATCCAGTGTCCTTGCCGCGGAATTCTTTTGTTCATAGGCACCATGCAGAGATATTGTACCAGGACCAGCTGGGCTCAATATAGCCGAGGCCTCCCACAATGTGGATTGGTTTTAGGGCTTTAAAATTTGGCTTGGGCCTCAAACTGCAGCTCTCTGAGCCTCTGAAGGCCATCAACTCCATGCCCCTCCTAACCTCCCGTAGGATGACAGTATGTGTATTTTTGTACACACAGTCAAGAAACATGATTGCAGCCCGCACTTCCATGAATACAGGACTTTTGGTCATATAAACAGTTATACAGTATTTTGGAAGTGAAGAGTGTTCCTCTGAGAGTGCTTGTCTGTGTGAGCAGATGTGCAAAATAATCAGAGTAGATAAAGCATCACTAATGGCTGGAAATTGTAATGTGGCACTTTCATTTGGCACTGTTTGCGCTCTAGCTTTACTTCACTACGAGCAGCAGTGTTGCCAAAAGTGTTTTTGTTTGCTCCATGAAAGGCTGCTCTTTGTCACTTTGAATAATTTCACTTATCAAGATGTGATGCAGGAGGCAGGTTGAAAAAAAGCTCTCTTCCAGTGGATATTAATGTTGCTTCTACGGAGCTTCAGTCAACCTGTCACCTGACTCAGGTTTATCAAGGAGATCGATTAATACCACGGCGCCCAGTCATGTTCCAGAGCCAGAGCTGCACTGCCTTGGACCTGTTTTATTAAGAAAAACTGTACAGGTCTTATGAATATAAGTAATCCGTATGTTATTTTGTACTTTTAATCAGAATAAAAGCAGCTTGAGGAAGCAATGGGATCTGTTGATGATGCTCAGCCTCTCCAACATGTGAAGCATCCATTTTAACATTTTCCATTCTCCTGAACACAGCCTGCCAGCCTCTTCCCTGATGAGGGCCCCAAAGGCATCACTCAGTCCAGTGACAGGGATTGATCCCCACTGGATGTGATTCATGAATATTTTTAGCTGTAATCGTCACTGGGCAGTACTGCTGGAGAGGCTAGGCGTGCTTGGAAAGTGGGCAGTCGTGTTCTGCGACAGAGGCTGAGTCCAATTTGGAGGACCAGCGGGCCACGTTTTTTTTTAACAAGGAGGACAGCAGTACAATGTCACATACAGCCGGGGGGCTCAGAGAGTGGAATGTGTTGGCCTTAACTCTAAAGCCTGTAATATTCGCTTTTGCTCCAGCACCCAAGGGAGAAGTCTGAGTGAAACTGGGCACCCGTCTGCAGTCCAGCTGAGTGCATGAGGGCTAAAATATTGTTAAACCCTTCAGTGACATGCCATTTGTTAGAGCACATTTCAGTCACCATTTATTCTTAAAATCAGTGAGAGGAAAAACCTACCTGAGACATAACTACCTCTGCATGTTTGAAGGTTTAGTCTTTAAGTGAAAAAGTCAGTTCCTTTTATGCCAACATTTTTTACACTTTTAAGAAGAAGCGACATTAAAACAATTTCTTTTAAAAAGGAATTTTCATAATTATTAGGTACTGAAAACAAGTTTCTGGTTGTTTTTCTCATTGCCAACATTAAATACATTAACAACACTGTGCTGAATGTGTATAGCAGTTAAGCTAAAATAGGCCAAATGTTTGACGAAATGCATGTTGAAGTAAAGTTAATTGTTCTCTTTCAAATCCAGGACTTGCCTCCATTATTTTCAGAATGACTTTTTCCTTTTTAGGAAAGAATATAAACGGTAAAACAATAAATAAATAAATCTCAACCCCCAGTGAGGGAAACTAAAATTTGTAAGTGTCTCAAAAGTTCAAATATTCACAATTATTTAATATTAAAACAAATCATATACATCAATAATAATAATAATGATCCTAGTATTATCATAATCTAAAAAAAACAGTTATAAGTCACTGTTAATAGCTGATGACTATTTGAGTAACTGTAATTAGAAAGTTTCCAAGTGCTTCTGAAACCCCACCAGGAAGAGCAAAGAACCATACAGCTTTACAATCTGTTGATCAGCTCAGTGATTCAAATAGCTTTCATGCAGCATTAAACTTTATGATCAGCTCATTAAATCAGTTCTTTAACCTGCCTATCATCACAGCCAAGGTAATACTTGTGACCTGGACGAAGAGCATACATGCTTTGAGATAGAGCTATCTGAAAGCGACTGTGGCACATCAACATTATATTTTAAGTGGCAAAATAGCGAGAGAAAGTGACGTTAGAGGAAAACTTGTTCTCTAACCATGTGACATTTTCAGTCATGTTGACATGGAATGACGTTTTGACGTTTTCCCTCTCGGCCTCTTATCGTGAGCCACAGCAGAGCAGTCTAAATTTAACACCTTATATCAGCAGGAATGTGCTCTGGTCGGCCCCCAGCTTTCATCTGCACAGTGCTGAACATCAACTCTGCTGTTGGCAATTGGGAGACTATATAAAAATAGGAGAAAGATTATGATCCTGTCTTAACTTGATTTACAGTATTTCAGGATGCCACATAGAGTACATTTGTTCTGATTGGTGTTAGCTGGGGAGCTATTGTAGGAAAAGTTGAAATTGGACTCTAATGTGACATTGGAGGCTAACCTGGTCAAAGGTTAACATCCCTCTAGAATGTAGTCTTGTTATGAATGCTTGTTAAGCTGTTAGCTCCCACAGTTTTGTTAGTTTAGATTTGCCTTGGTTATTGCATAATATCTTTATTGCCTGTTGGCTACGTGTAAATTAATGTTATATTTTCATAAAGGTTTTAAGGTGATAAAAGAAAACACAACAGAGGAAATCCTTTCTTAATGGATGGGTTTAGTGCTTTGTTACAAATGCATGATATTCAGTCAAATTTGAACTGACCTGGGATGCCTTTCCTGTCAGACCTTCACAGCCTGGTGTAATTCTCACCTGAGGAAAGCCGGAACTCAAATCGAAAACATTGAAGAAGACTTCAGGAATGGATTGAAACTCATGCTGCTTCTGGAGGTCATCTCAGGTTAGAACACAAAAGGAAGCAAGTCCTCTTGTTTCCACATCACAGTGATTTTTTTTCTTATGACTTCAGCTGTCTGACACATTTGTTCTTGTTTGCAGGAGAGAGGCTACCCAAGCCAGACAGGGGGAAGATGCGGTTTCATAAGATTGCTAATGTCAACAAAGCATTGGAGTTCATCACAAGTAAAGGGGTGAAACTGGTCTCCATAGGAGCAGAAGGTACCTTCTGTTGGAATGAATATAACACGGACCACCTTGAGTTCATAAGGATGCATATTCAGTATTGAGATGATCTTTAGTTCGGTCTTTTGGATGTTTTTAAAAACAATTTTCTTTTGAAATTCAGAAATTGTGGATGGGAATGTGAAGATGACACTTGGAATGATTTGGACCATCATCCTCCGCTTTGCCATTCAAGACATATCTGTGGAAGGTAAGAGAATCAAGCCAAGCTTTGTGATTTCTAACCATCTAATTTCTAATGATATTTAATTATTTTAAACACATATATGTTTAAGACAAAAATATTGTTTATTTTCTAATTTTTTTAAATAGTTTTCCATTGATTCTTGATTAGATTAATACAACTCATGACTCTGAAACAGCTTATCTCTGTCAAAACTCAACTAACTTGTATACTTTACACAACACAATCTGAACACTTTTTAATTTATTTTGGATGGTTATAAGTTTGGATATCAAGACATGCAGTCTTACAAACAAATGCAAGTGAAATTTTCCAATTTTCCAATATGGTAAAATAGTTTACCCAAGTGTCAAACTTTCTTTCATAATATTGTTTAATCCAACAAATGATTGTATTTTATTGTATTGTATCAGAAACATCTGCCAAGGAAGGTCTTCTCCTGTGGTGTCAAAGAAAGACTGCCCCCTACAGGAATGTTAATGTCCAAAACTTCCATGTCAGGTAAGTGCTCCTCCTCAGAAGTTTAATTGCTTTATGGTGGAAGAAGTTGTTGAGGCTCTCAAACTGACTTTAAACGGCAAACTCAGCAAAACCTGAGTACTAGACAAATCCTTTCACCAAATGTTGAGGCACCAGCTGTACTTCATGTTTCACCTGGATTTAAGGAGTCTCCCTTCTTCGAACTGACATGTTGGTTCTCTCTGCTTATTGGCTGGTGAAGCTGGAAGGATGGCCTGGCATTCTGCGCCCTGATTCACAGGCACAGACCCGACCTCCTCGACTTCTCTAAGCTCAACAAGGTGTTGTGAGGTTTCACTCATAACCACTAATACCAAATTAACACACTTGCCACCGTGTGAATTGATAAAATGACACACATAATCACAACTAAATAATTTGGAACGTATCATTTAAAGCATTGAAAAACAGAGTCATATTTATATCAAATTGTGTATGCCATGTTTTTTTTAACCAAGCCCCCTTTATTCTGCTAATCACTTTCAGTGTTCACTTGCCTCCCTGTTTGACGATTTAATAAAAGTGTGATGTGATGTTTGATTCAGAGGCAATTACAAAGTGGAAGCTGAATTTGTTTGTTGAGACGGTGGTACTTTTTTATGTTTGCTTTGGCTCTTTAGTAGGCATGTGAAGAGGGATGGTTATAATGGTACTTTTATTTATTAATGTCTCGTCCTCACAGCCAAATATTTTTATCCCAGGCGCACTTAGTGCTTCATTATTCCTAAGTATAGCACTTGGATCGCATTTCAGAAACATTTAAAAGACTGCTGCTTTTTATTCTTAAACATGGTATTTTGCATCTCTTTGTGTCCTACATGTGATTGGATTTACTGGTGAGTTTAAGTGAACTCTTTCCACTGCACACGCTGAAGAGACATTCATTTAAAAAGCACATAATAATCCAGCATAGCAGTTTGCATATTTAACTTGAGTGATGTGGTTTAGTAAATGCCTAGGATTGTCTGTGGTGGTCAATAACAGGTGAGGGCCTCAGTAGGCTGCTGATTTGCTGGATAGCGTCGCTGACAGCTTATCCAGAAATATTTAAAGTGGCAAGTCTTCCTCCTCTAAGTCTAATCCTTAAAAACAGTTTATGTCCCATAAGGTCTAAAATAAAAGTTGAAATAGTGAAATTTACTTTACTCAGGCCAAATTTTGTCCTTGCAATGTAAATATATACAGGGGAACACCGTGCCTGGTTGCGAAGAGTGATATTTTCATTTGTTTTGGAAACAGAGGCACTCACTTTTCAGCACACTACTCAGTGGCGTGACATGGACATGACCCTGGACATTTCCAGAAATATGAGCACTAGTCCTTGTAGAGCTCAGGCTTAGTCTAACCTCAGTGGTCACGCAGTGTCCTGCTTAAACAGGCTTTTGCAGTCCTTTTAAATTTCAGATTGATGTCTGTGAAGTTACTTCTGTGATAAAAAAAAACTCTAAAACTCTATGATAAGTTTTAGTCACAGATACAGAAATTACTTTTTTACACAGGCTTTTTCTTACTTAGTTAATGTCTTTGACATCAATTTTAACGCACACAATCATACTTCAACTTTCTCCTCCTGCTGCCAGGAGACAACAGAGAACACACCAGTATTGTTTAGAGATTTGTGATCCAGGCAGCTGTTGAGTCTGGCTCCAGATGAGTTTATTCGTTAAGCCTGTTACAGCCTGCTGAGAAGGCTGTAGTCAGGCATACACCCTCCCACAGCAAAGGGTAGAGATATCCTTCTGGTTACCGATCCATACATCGCTCCGTTGGTTTACCGCTAATCTATATATCTGTCATCCACTGGATCTGTGAGCAGGTGGCTCTGTTGTAGGGAAGCCTTTCCTCCACCTGCTACATTTGTGGAACAGTGGTTCAGGGATGGGACAATAGAAACAGCATGACAGCATGATCTTTTTACCCCTCTGTGCTCTACTAGATGGCCCCCTTAACAGCATATTATTTGATACCTGCTGTTAGCTTTGGTAGCTTCTCCTAATTGGTTAAAAAAATACAGCATTTTCTGCAATAATTTAGCATCTGAATTATCAACAAGCCAAAATAAATAATCAATGTTTTAGATATACGATCGATTTGTCAGGCAAAATATGGTAATTTAGATTATCATCTACTTATTCGATAAGCTGAAGGCATTCATACAAGACTTAAATTCTGAAGACTTAAGTACTTATTACTTAGAATCTAAATTGTAATGGAATTCAGAATGTTTTTTGTCAGTTGAGCAGAATTTATGGATCTGATAAAAGATAATACTCTCAGACGTCTCCTTTCTGTTGATGACTTGGTTGGATTTGGTGAACTTGAATATGTCATGTCTCTAAACAATACTGGTGTGTTCTCTGTTGTCCGGTGTGGATGAGAAATTTCTTTGTACAGAAAGCACAGTGGCTTTAGTTTTGTTTCTCTGTATTAGGATGATCCACTGGGGAACCTGAACCTTGCATTTGACATCGCTGAAAAACACCTGGACATTCCCAAAATGCTGGATGCAGAAGGTAAAGTCGTTGATGAGCCCTATGTGAGTGGAAAGGTCGTGGCCCCCCCCTTCTCTCTTTATTATTTTCTTTCAAGGAGTTTTACTTTCTACTAATATGGGAAAAAATGTACTGGATTCGGTTATTTTGTGGTCAATTCCCTATGATTTCAAGCATTGCAAAGTAACTCAAGTAATAAGTCAATGTTTTGTCGACACAAAACACTGAGTTAACTTTATGAAGAACTATTTTTAAACTACTTTTCAGTGAGAAAAAAATATTTGTGTTTGCAGCCTAATCCGAAATGGTTTCCACATGGCTGAGCTATGATAAATGCCTAAAGAAGTTGATTGAAATTACATTTATATGTTTTATATGTTTCAAGAAATGTTCAGCATGGTTGAGCTCAGTGTATATGACTGTGTCTGCCACTCTGAAGAATAACCAATAACAGCACAATGTTTTGATCTTGATTTTTTTCATTGCATTTGATTAAATTTCTCTAGCATAACCAAATGGAAAATTCAGCAGAAAATTTGAATCCCTACATGAAACTGGAAATTAAGCAAGGTGTCATTTGAATCGATGTATCTCCGTCTTCTGCGATTCAGCTTGATCATAGTGTCAATATGGTCTTCTCTTTCTTTAATTTCTCATACGTCTCCCTGGAAAAGATATCATCAACACCCCCAAGCCTGATGAGAGAGCAATCATGACCTACGTGTCCTGCTTTTACCATGCTTTTGCTGGCGCTGAGCAGGTAGAGTAGTTGAATCTTTGTCATTACTTATCTATTTTTCTTTCAATCATTCTCACAGTCTGGTATAAAAACCTATTGTGAGTTGGATTTTGACACGGCATGCCGATCAGCAGATGTGCTGTGAGGACAACGGTTTTGGATTCAGTAATGAGAAGGTATCAATGGGAGGTTGTCTTGCTGTCTTATTCTGCTGATTTAGTTAACTTATTCTCTTTCCCCGTGGTCTTAGGCTGAAACAGCAGCCAACAGAATCTGCAAGGTGCTTGGCGTAAACCAAGAAAATGAAAAACTGATGGAGGAATATGAGAGACTGGCCAGTGAGGTAAATGAAACAAAAAAAAAACAATGACTTTGTGTTATGAATTAAAATTGTTGTGGTAAAAAAAATCTGCACACAAAAGCGGTAAAAGCAGCAGAGATTTTTCTTTTGTGTCTTACAATCCATGAAAAATCTCAGAATACAAGTTCCTTTTCAGTGTATTTTATTATGGAACTCTCTTGCCCCATATTGTCTTTTTTTTTTTTAAGCTGCTGGAGTGGATCCGCCGCACCACTCCCTGGCTGGAGAACCGGACCCCAGAGAAGACCATGGCAGAAATGCAGCGGAAGCTGGAGGACTTCAGGGATTATAGACGCCAGCACAAGCCCCCTAAAGTACAGGAGAAGTGCCAACTGGAGATTAACTTTAACACCCTGCAGACCAAGCTGCGCATCAGCAATCGCCCTGCTTTTATGCCCTCTGAAGGAAAGATGGTTTCTGTAAGTCACACGCTCTAATTCTTCTTTGGTTTACGGGTTCAGAACAGTGCTTTTAAATGTACACAATTCACAATAAAAAAAATCCATATGAGCAAGTTTAAAGGGGGATTTTCCACAACCATTCTGTTCACAGGACATAGCCAGTGCGTGGCAGGGTCTGGAGCAGGCTGAGAAAGGCTTTGAGGAGTGGCTCCTTACAGAGATTCGCAGGCTGGAGAGGCTGGACCACTTGGCAGAAAAGTTCCGCCAAAAAGCCACCAATCATGAAAACTGGGCCAGTGGTCAGTTTAATTTGAATGTTTAAATTATTTATACCTGCCAGTCTTTTTTTTACTGCTAAGACTGTAGTTTGGAATATTTATCTATTAATCTTGATTTATGAGGTCTTTGTTAATCTACAATCTGTAGATAAACAAAGAAATACAATCTGTATTTCTGCTTCTCAGCCAACTTTCCAGGGTTTCTTTTAACCCTGGGGTTTGTTTAGGCTTCCTAATGAGATGTAATTAAAGGTGTAGATTCTCCAGTGCAATCAACTGGTCATAGTTTGGACATTCTGTATATCTGTGATGACTAAATAAGGCCTCCATTTTGATTAAACCTATTAGTTACATTGTTCCTTTCCCTATATGATATTCAGGAAAAGAGCTGATCCTTTCCCAGAAGGACTACGAAACAGCCACCTTGATTGAAATCAAAGCCTTGCTTCGAAAACATGAGGCCTTTGAGAGTGACCTGGCAGCTCATCAGGACAGAGTGGAGCAGATTGCTGCCATTGCACAGGAACTAAAGTATGCCCTCATTGTAGCAGATGCTTACAGTTATGTTAAGACTGATAAGGGTAAAGCAAAACAAACTGCTGCATTCTGGTTTCCTTCTCTCTCTATTATTTTATTTCTGTTATTTTTAACCGCTATACAAATTGTACAGCATTTTTTGACTGTGCATATGACCATCAACAAACCTACACAGTGTTGCACTGATTTCACCAGAATCCTACACTTTGCTGGTTGAAAAACTTACCACGATCTATTCACTCACATAGTCACTGGAAAATCCGGTACATTTTTATTTCTAAGAGGTTTTGTGAGAGGTGTGGTTGACAGCCTTGCTGGAGTTTTCAATCAACTGTCAATGACACACATCTGTGAGTCGTTAACATGCCGGTCTGTGGTTGGTCTGTGAGTGTATCTGCTTCATATAAAACCGGTGCTCTGTGAAAGGTAGACATTGAATCAGCTGACAAGAATCATGGCATCCTGGGCTTTGGCAAGGTGAGCAAATAATTGATGTTTGTAATCAAAATTTCTTCTTTGTTCATGGCTTTGTCATTTTAAGTTGTTGACCATGCTATCTTTCTTTTCTAGTCAGTTGATCCTCATTTCATTAAGCTGGAATGTTTATTGCTATCCTGCTCAAGGTAAGCTCTTTTACCAAAGTTCTAAATGTGCTTGAGGTTATTCAGCCACTCTGGTTAAATTTTGTACAACCTTAACCATGTATTTATCAAATAGGATGGAACCAGCATGATTCTACTGGGGCCAGCTCCAGCATGGTGAATACTGGGCATCAAACTGACCAATATCCAGGCTTCAATCCTTGGGCCAAGCCTGCTGGACCTACTGTATCCTGGGTGGCTGCTCGGCCCCCACGAAGAGACCTGCCTAGCCAACCTCCTAACCCAGAAGGTCCTGCTGTGTCATGGGTTGTTGATGGTGTCCCTCAAATGTCAAGTTTTGCTCAAAACCCAGAGCAGTCTACCAACATGTGGATGACCAAGCCTCCCATGAC